>JAJJWX010000048.1:0-188505 GCA_023529315.1 Papaver bracteatum | reverse complement strand
TTTGATTCTCATGATCTTCCCCCCCTCGCAGAAAAGACATGAGAAGAGGCAAGATGTAGGACCAGAATATCACCATGATATTACTCTTGCGAGATTAACAACACTTCTGCGAACATCACCGCGAGTTCTTCAACAACACTTCGCGAGTGTCACAGAATGTTTTGGAGAATGACGTAATAGTTGACGAATGAAGAAACACGGGAAGAGCGTGATTATCCTGCGATGGTAACAACGCTTGCAAGAATGGACATTATAACTACTGCGATAATATCGCGAGTCAGATCCGAAATTAAAGGACAGATTAACTGTCATCCAATATGCAACTATCCTATATAAAGAGACCCCGTAGATTCAGAGAGAGGATGATGTATTTTTGAGTGTTGAGAAAGTTTTGAGGAGAGAGAAAATTCAAGAGAGCGGTTGTATTCTTGATTTCTTCCACTTCTTGTAAACATTTCTGAGAATCAAATAATAAAGTGTTGTTTTTAATCTTCAAATATGTCTTAATAACAGTAAATTCTTATCAAGAGTGTAGTATAGGATTTCCTGCAACTACAATATATTTAGACACCTAAAGATACAATAAATTAAATTATGTTTGCATTTTAAATAAACATAAATTAAATTTAAATCTCGAACCCATCCATCCATACATACACACATATATATATATATATATAGTCCATATACCCGTCTACCTGCAGGCTGCAGGTTGATGGACTGAGCACGGATGCGTATGGTACTAGTAGATTTCACCTGTTGCTCGCCCGTGAATTGCCATCACTCATCAGTGCCAAAGGAATAAGATCACTAAACCCGTTAAGAGTCTTATCCTTGGGCTTAACCCATCGGTTATAGGACATTATGCCATCTAGGGTTTTGACTAGTCTTTTTTGTTCTTTACCGACCCTATATATACTTGTTTGAAAGACACACAAGTATAATGGGGTTTGAAGCGAATTTTGATTGGCATATACCTTGGAGGCAAATTCAATAATGCTAAATCGCATAACGATTTCTCCTCTCATAAGTAAGTAATTTATTGTTTTTAATCCATTTTTTCCTTGGTTCCTCTTTGGCTGTTGCTGCTTTTGATTTCAAAGTTTCTATTTGATCTCATTTTGCAGCCTAATTTAACATGATTTTTTTTTTTAAATTCAGGGCGGACAACGTCACCAAGAAGTGTCAAATCCTTTGAAAATGCTTTGTTCTTGACTAGTTTCATGGGAAAATCGCAAGAGAATCCTAACGTGATGACCTCCACACAGATTCAACTGAGACAAGATGAACAATCGATTCAAATTTGAACTCTGATAGGCTGATTGAAGATCAAATCAATGTTTTCCGGATACTTTAGGGTTGCAGTGTTTGGGGTATTCAAATCAATGTATTAGTTTTACTGAGATGTAAATGGAATTTTTGTTTGTCACAAACAGTGATATTTTATATTTTATAAATGGAGTAACATTTATCTACTAAATCAATCAATAAATTGTAGACCATCAAAATGGAACAAAATGAAATCAGTTTGTATAATGTATCCCATCAAATTACTTATGGCAGGTACTAGATGCCCCCCCAAAAAAATTGGCCTCTTTCTATGCTGCACCTATATTGCATACAAATCACAGTTGTTATTATAATGGATTGATTGCCATTTTGATTTCCTATTCCAGCTGCTTGTCTTGTCAAATCGGCTAACTTTTTGTAATCTTCTTCTTCTAATGCATCCAACATGTTTGTAATTGTGGCCAAGAGGGAGTCAGAATCAAATGGAGGAAGAGATTAATGATTGAATAAAAAGTCTAGGTATGTCTATTTCTCTGTCCCACCAAAAACTTGCTCTAAAAAAATATCTTTCCTTTAATTTATTTATTATTGTGAAATTTAATCTTTTATCTACTGCCAGAGTACATTTCCATCAATTAAATATATAGCTACCTACACGAATTTATAGTTACAATGATTGATAACAGTGAAGGAAAAAAATAAATGCTGCTGGGTTTGCCTGAAATTTGGAATTCTGTTTCTTCAAAATTGGATATGGATAAAAAGACTTGTTTTTCTCTCCTACTCTTTGTTTTTGTCTTGTTCAATAAACCTCTTGATTCAATTGCAGCTGATACCATCTGGGCGGATGAAACTCTAAGCGGTAATCAAACAATTACATCGAGAGATGGCAACTTTATGATGGGTTTCTTCACACCAGGTGAGTCTCGGAACTACTACATAGGTATCTGGTATAACTATGACAGGGTGTCGGTGCAGACAGTAGTTTGGGTGGCTAATAGAGATAATCCCCTCACAGATCCAGTATCTTCAGAGCTGAAACTTTTAGCAAATGGTAATCTAGTTCTGTATGACCTGTCCAATTCCTCAATTTGGTCTACCAATTCAACTTCAAGTACTTCTAATACCACTGAAGCAGTTTTAGGTGGTGATGGTAATTTTGTTTTAAGAGATAAAGGTAATCCGTCTATTGTAATTTGGCAGAGTTTCGATTTTCCTACTGATACTTGGTTACCTGGTGGGAGAATTGGGCTCAATAAGAAAACTAGTGTAAATAAGTTACTTACCTCATGGAGAAATCAAGAAGATCCAGCTGCCGGAATATTCAACTTAGAATTAGATCCAACTGGAATCAATCAGTATCTTATAAGGTGGAACAAGTCCATACAGGTTTGGACGAGTGGGGAATGGATTGAACGAGAAGAATACTTTACTTTAATTCCCCAGATGAGAGGAAATTACATTTACAATTTTAGTTACACTTCAAATGAAAATGAGAGTTACATTAGTTACAGTCTTTATAATAAATCAATTGTTGTGAGAATGGTAATGGATGTTTCTGGCCAAATGAAACAATTTACATGGTCAGATACAACGGGAAAATGGATTTTATATTGGACTCAACCGAAACATTTTTGCGATGTTTATGGTGTCTGTGGACCTTTTGGCAATTGTAACCAGGACACATTGAAATGTGAGTGTTTGCCTGGTTTGGTTGAACGATCTCCTTCAGATTGGAATCTTCGGGATTCAAGTGGTGGGTGTATTAGGAATACGTCTTTGCAATGTGGGAGTAAAGATGTTGGCTTTTCGCCAATTCCAAGCTCGAAATTGCCTGATAATTCCCAGTCTCGACAAGTCAATAGTGCGGAAGAATGCAAATCAGCTTGCCAGAGTTCATGTGCTTGCAATGCTTATGCGTACAAGAACACAGAGTGTCAATTATGGCTGGGAGAAATGATGAATATCAGTCAACAATCAGATGGTAGAGCAGGGAATCTCTATCTCAAACGTGCAGATTCCGAGTTTCTCACTGAACGTAAGTAATATGTTCTATTAATAAGATACCAAATATATGATCAAATATTTCAGGATATTCCCTCACAATCAGAGATTTATTTCTAAAACAAGTGCATAACCACATAGCTGACTGTGCTCAAGTCTACAAAATATTTCAGTCAGAGCGAGAAATGTGTTAATGTGGAAGATCATTGTACCTGTGATAGTCTCTTTGGTGGCAATTATCATGGGTTTATTAGGATACATGTATTTGTGCAAGATGAATAAGGCTAATGAAAGCGGTAACTACCTTATCCTTTATTTAGGCTGGGGATATTGCATCACCACAGAACAATTCTGCTAACTGTTTCTTCACTTCCTTACCCTGTTCATGAATACACAGGAAGATTAAAAGGATTCCAGAGGGTGTTGAAAACCAACACTACCGGCAATGAAACACCCAATAGAAACATGTTTAGTGATGGCAAAAGTGAATGGGAATCACATGAATTACAAATGTTCAACCTGTCCTGTTTAGCAATTGCCACAAATGACTACTGCATGGAAAATAAATTGGGAGAAGGGGGTTTTGGGCCAGTTTATAAGGTATGTTTGGGTATGTTGTATTATTGTGATAATTTTGATGAACATTTGCCCGTTTATATTTACTAAAGCTTGGGTATTCGCATTGGAGTATGGTTTATAGGGTAAACTAGAAAACGGGCAGCAAATTGCAGTGAAAAGACTCTCGAAAAGCTCTGGACAGGGTATTGAAGAGTTCAAGAATGAGGTTGTGCTGATTTCCAAACTTCAGCACCGTAACCTTGTCAAGCTGCTTGGTTGCTGCGTAGAAGGAGAAGAGAACATGTTAATATATGAGTTCTTGCCCAACAAAAGCCTGGATGCATTTCTATTTGGTTTGTTTCTTTTCTCATATGATATACCATCAGACATTCTTTTGTCTTTGTATAAAACACAAAGAATCCTTCTTAAGGCTGGCCGTGCATGTTAAACAACTCTCTTAAATTTTTTGAATTCATCTCGAATCTATTTCCCACAACAACTAATTCAAGGATGTCTGTAATAATGGCAGATCCAAGGAAAAAATCATGCTTGGATTGGGATAGAAGGTTTGATATTATTGGAGGGATTGCTCGTGGCCTTCTTTATCTTCATCGTGACTCTCGATTAAGAGTTATTCATAGAGATCTCAAAGTCAGTAACATTCTCTTGGATGAAGACATGATGCCAAAAATTTCAGACTTTGGAATGGCAAGGATATTTGGTGGAAACCAAACTATCGATAACACTAACCGGGTCGTTGGTACATTGTGAGCACCATGTTCTCCCTTTATCATTTAATTAAATTTTGATAACTCATCTAGTGATCTAATATATAACATCGCCTGGCAAACAAATGCAGTGGTTATATGTCTCCGGAGTATGTAATGGGAGGGATATTTTCGGAGAAGTCTGATGTCTTCAGTTTTGGAGTCTTAGTTCTAGAAGTTGTGAGTGGTAAAAGAAATAACAGCTTTTACAGTCCCGAACAACCTTTAAACCTTCTACTTCATGTAAGTATTATACAACTTTATGAATTCCTTGTTGTATTATATAAACGTGTTAAAGGAACTTATGCTTCGACATTTTATTTTCAGGCTTGGGGTCTTTGGAATGATGGCAAATGGTCAGAGATTGTCGATGAGGATTTGGGTGACTTGTATCTTCCATATGAAGTGATGAAAAGCATACATATTGAAGTGATGAAATGCATACATATTGGTCTGCTATGTTGTCAGAATAGAGCAATAGATAGGCCGACCATGGCTGAAGTGGATCTCATGCTTAACTATGAGACTGATCGTCCATCTTTGAAAGACCCTCCATATACTACTGTCTCAGCATTTTCAGATAATCCTGGTCACTCCTCAAGTAACAATGTCACTTTGACCAGAATTGAAGGTCGATAGGGTGCTCCATTTTTATTTATTCTTACCTTCTGCTAAACAAACTCACGAGGATTATACTAAAGAAGATAAAAATAAAACAGGGAGGGGCGGCAAAGGGCCTGACCTCCTGAAGGAGGGATGAAAGTACCTTAACAATCGTTCACAGTGTTCACTTTGTATACCAAGTTCACATTAAGTTCCTTATCTGTATTCTCCCCAATTTTTTTCACTTTTCATTATGTGTCCACAGTAAAAGTATGTTTTTTTTTGAAGAGAAAAGGTTAAATTAAAGGGAAAAATATGTACAAAACCTTAGACAATGTCACACATATACATCACATATGAATCACAGTGTCCCACTGAAATAGGATTTGACTAACGCTAAACCCTCTAAAAACCTCTTTCTCAAAACTCCATAAAATTAGTGTGTTTTGAATAAGTAAAATAATTTCATCCACCAACATATGCCTTCCTCCAAAATTTCTTGAATTCCTCTCCTTCCATAAATGCCAAAATATAGCATAGTTAACCAGCCACCAAATCTGTTTGCACCTCTCTTGAAGATTATTCATTCTCCATGACTCAAAGTGCTTCAAAACAGTATCTTGAAAGCTCCAACTGATCTTTAAAGCCTTCACAAAGTAACTCCAAACCTGAGAAGCATAAGAACAATGAAGAAAAATATGGTCTGCCACTTCATCTTGCTGATGACAAAAATGGCATAATTTACTTTGCACATTAATACCCCTGTGACTCAACATAGTTAGAGTAGGAAGAGAGTTGTGAAAGTTAGCCCATAACATGAAACTTTATTTAGATGGAATGTCACTCCTCCAAACAAACTTGTCAAAGCTGCAAACTGTAATATCCTCCAATTTCCTATTGTAACAACCCTGCACAGAAAAATCTCCATCAAATGATATCTCATCTTCTTCTTCTGAGAAGATCGGAACATGTCCTAACTCATTGCACAAAGTATCCCATTCCATTTGCTCCTCTAAACTTAGTCTTCTTCTAGAAGTGCACCCCAATCTTCCATTTGACTCCATTTCTGCAATTTTTGCATTTTTCTGATTTACAGCTTTAAAAATAGCTGAAAATCTATCTTTCAATGGACCATTTGTAGTCCATCTGTCCATCCAAAATGTAATGGACTTCCCATTCCTCAACTGAAAGGACACAGCAGCATTCAAAAAATAAGTTGACTTCAAAATGTTCTTCCATAATCCTCTCCCTTGTGGTTTTGCATCATCACTTGGCATTAAACAGTCCTTGTTATTTCTGAACTTTTCCTGCACAATTCTTCTCCACAAAGCCTTCTTCTCCTTAGCATATCTCCACACCCACTTAGCTTTTATAGCCCTGCTAGTTAGCCTTAAATTCTTCACCCCTAGACCTCCAAACTTCATGGATTTGCAAATCTTAGGCCAACCCACCCAAACCATCTTCCTTTGACTTTCATTTGAATCCCAAAGAAAATTCCTCATTAACTGAGTTAACTTCAGTTCCACACTAGCTGGCATATGAATGAGGGATAAAAAGTAAATTGGTAAGCTTGCTAGGCAGCTTCTAATCAACACCAACCTCCCAGCTTTGTTCAAAAACTTCTTTTTCCAAGTAGCAAGCCTATCCTGCAACCTTTGTATAACTTCATCCCAAATAGATACATTTCTTGTTGTAGCACCTAGAGGCAAACCCAGATATTTAATTGTCAATAGATGAATATGGATATGACATCTTGTTTGTCTATTTCAAGAATGCTGCTCAATTAGGGGTGTCAATAGATGAATCCGTATTCGAGAGGTTAAGCGCTATCAGATGTTTGATATCTGATAATATCCTATAGGATATCAAAATTCTGATATCGATTCCGATAGGCTAAGCTATCGGATATCGGATATTTATCCGATAATATCCGGTTCAGACAAAATACTGTTAAAAACCCTTTAAAACATGTTCATAATTGAAATTTAAGTTCAATTTCTCAAACATTTCATATCGGATATAGGATATTAGGGTAAATCACAAATATGATTAGGGTAAATCACAAATAAATCCATTTTCTATCGGATATTAACAATTCAGATGGAGCCTAATCCGATTCCGATATATTAAGGAAGAAATATCCAATATAATATCCGATTCGATATTCGATAAAACGGATAAAATCCTATAAGATCTCGAATATTCGGAAACGGATTCCGGATATCGGACATATATTGACAGGCCTATGCTCAGTTTTAGACCGAAACTTTCGGTCTAATCACCTGGTGGTGACATGGACAAGTGGCCATTTGGTCTCACTAAACCAAATTATTTGACCACAAAATAAAAGGATACACATTGCTCCAAATGGATAAGCTCCATAATATTTTGAGGCCAATAACATCAGAATTTTTACCCCCAAAATTGTATTGTACGTGTTAGTGGACTTCACTGATAGTAAGAGGATTTCGCAATGAGAATTTTTCATCCCTTGAAACTTGCTGCTGCTGTATTCCCGTAGTCACACTGGCATTTGGATTAATATCCTGGAGATTAAAATGTCAGCACTAGTGCATTTTTGATACCAAACTAGTACTCTAGATCTAAGTGTTCTGATACCAACTTGATACGTATTGATCTTTGTACCTTAGTGACTATTATTTTAGAGGCGGAATTCAGAATAATAATAGATGAAAACTAGAAAACAGAACACACTAGAAACCAGATCCGAAGAAATATATCTTCTCTAGATTATTAACAAGTGATGCAGTTTTACAAGTGGTAAGTAGAGATTCGTTGCTCGGACTTTTTTTTAAGTTTTGGTTTTTGATTATTAAAAGAAAACAATACTAGACAAGAATTGCTAAAATAGACAAAAGATGGGTATATTAATTTTATGTCCCTACTTTTAACTCCATATAAATATATCCATATGCAACAATAATTATGTCCCTCCTTTTTTATAACCTTATCCATTTAATATTAGATTACCTTAATACCCTCACTCATATAATATTTTTCTTTATTTTAAAATACAACAAATTTCTTCCGCTACCACTTCACCACCACCACTAGCACCACCACCACCAACATTCAACTACCATTCCACCACCACCACCGTTCAACAACCACCACCTACCAACCGCCACCACCACCAATATTCCACCACCACTCCTTCACCGCCACCATTACACCACCACTAGTCCTCCTCCACCACAAATTCATCTCCGCCGCCACCACCACCGTCACCACCGCCGCCGCCACCACCACCGCCACCACAACCACCGTCACCACCGCCGCCGCCACCACCATCACTGGTTCAATTTTTTTTTGTATCAACAAAAAGTAGTTGATCCATTTCAGTTGGATCAAACAATGGATGTTTATCCATTGCAATTGGATCATCAGTAGAGGTTTATTCATTGCAGTTGGATCAACAATGGATGTTTATCCATGCTGATGGAAAAATGCTACCAGTTCATCAGCTGCAGTTTCAGATCCACCAACAAAACCATCAACAATAGAAGTTTATCTAGTTTATCCAAGAAAAAAGGATCAACAGTAGAAGTTGATTTAATTTTAGTGGATCAACAATGGAAGTTGATCCATGTAAAATTGGATCAATAATGATAGTTTATCCATGTAAAATGGAGTGAACTTGGCGTGAGTCGAACACGCATCATCTGACATGGAGTCAGTCATGCTACCATTGCACCACAAGTTCAACATTAGAAAAAATTTACATGATTTAAACTACAAAACATGAGTTCAAAGGATCAACAACAGTAGTTGATCCCATATAGATCGATCAACAACCATAGTTGATCCAAAAAATATGGATCAACAACCATAGTTGATCCAATATCACTGCCTGCTTCAACCCAGATAACCACCATATTTCATTACCTGTAACTTCAGAAACACCAACAACTCCAAGACCAGCTTCAAAACCAATCTCAATTGAATCAACAATGGATGTTTATCCATTTCAGTTGGAACAACAGTGGATGTTTATCCATTGAAGTTGGATCAACAGTAGAAGTTTATCCATTGCAGTTGGATCAACAACCACTGTTGATCCGAAATATATACATCCAATTGAATTGCATTAATTCCATCTCTGAGCCTGTAACTTTGAAGTTCATATCTACATCTTAAACATCTTCGTTCAAATCAGATTCAATAACACATGAGATGGGAGTTTTCTCCACGACATGGATCCTGTCCAAGTAAAACGTGCATCCCATGTCCAGGTATCCTCCTTCGATCATGATAAGCTCTTACAATCGCTTCTCGTGGTTGATGTTGACGAATTTCTCTTTGTAACTTCGAGGAACCGCACCTAAAACATCACAGAAACGAAAAATGATTAAATTCCCCAACACAATTCCTGCAAAGAATTTGGATTCAGTAAAACAGAAAAGTTGTAGTATATACCTAGAGGGAAAGCAATGTCAAGAACAGTACCAACGCCGCCATTCCCTTCGATGACATCCAGTTTCTCGAAGACGCCGGGAAGTAGAACATCTCTGAGAAGCCTAGGAATATCCGGTGCATCAAACGCCCATACTGAATCAGCTGAGGTAACTTCCCATCACAGAAACCTTTATCATCTCCAAAGAAAATTTCTTGTCAGATTATCAGACATGTGGAAGTGAAATTGCTTCCGGTGTCAGCTGTGATTTCGGTCGGAAGAAGCCATGAAACAATTGCAGTAACAATCAAAATCAAAGCGCCACCACCACCAGCAAGAACAAGCTCAACAAGATTATTAGATCCAACACGAACAACTCCAATCGATCTTGAAAATGACGAGAAAAAATTAGATCTGAAATAAAAATCCTAGTACCATCAACAACCGTATTTCAATATATTTAAACCAGAAACGGACCAACACCATCACGATAATCCGAGTGACAATATGAACCCAAAATTAATATATCTACTAGCCTAACTACACTTCGTAATCTGAGTTGTCCAAATTTCTGATTTAAGAAACCAAAAACTTGAAGTACCATTTCGAGATCTCAATTTCGCACACAGAAATCAAGCCCACCACAAAACAACACTAGATTTGAGGCTTAATTAACAGTGAATGTTCCCTAAAATTGTAACCAAATCGAGTAGAAATAGATCTAAATCGATTGTTGAAAATTTAGGTGTGGTTTTGTAGGTAATGACGGAGATGGTAATTGCAACGATGAAGATGGTGGTGGAGGCGAAGATGGTGGTGGTGGTGCAGCGATGAAGATGGTGTTGGTGTATTTTTCGTCTAAGCATTAATGGAGATGGTTACGGCTCAAAATTGTTTCTGAGATTTGTTTTTAGAAGCGAATAAGAATGGAAGCGATGGAGATGCGGTTGTGGTGGAGGTGATCGAGAGTGGTGGTGGTGGGAGCGATGGAGATTCTAAGCGAGCTAGTGGTGCTGATTTGTGGTGGCGACGATAGAGAAGAAGAATGAAGTTTCTTCTCGAATTGAAGAAGAAGATGAATTATAAACACATAAAAATGGAAATCATCAAAATAATTTTTTAAACAAAATTTCAATTATGCCATAAAAATTTGTAAAGTTTGTTAAATCCATCAAAATTCAATTACCACACAAAAGATTGATATGGTGATTTTGTAAACAAAATTTCAATTAAATAATTTTCTAAACTTCTCCTAGAAATCCATTTAGGACACAAAGGGAAGATAAATCTTTTCAACCAATTTTTTTGTTGGGGAATTTGATAAAGTGCCAAATTAGTTTGAAAATTTATTTTTTTCAGGGATTTGACCTTTGTTTCCAAAATACCGAAGATCCATCAAAGCTTATTAAAAGATATCTCATACCGAACCATCTCATTATAACTGGGACAATATACCGTTCAATCGACCAAATCACAAAAGATTGATATCCCATGAATTCGTGATTTTGATATTTGCAAAACCAATATCCACATCCGTGATCCACATCAAGAAAATCTAGGATTTCCATCTCATTTAACCAACCCCCAAATATCCAATCTGATTCATAAACCGACCATGGCCATTCCAACTTCTATATACATTAGATAAAAATGCATTTCAACTTATGTATACTAGATGGGTCAAACCAATCTCGTTAAATAATTTTCTAAACTTCTCCTAGAAATCTTAGCCCGCAATACGAGTTTCTTCAAGAGTCTTTATTGATTTAGGACACAAAGACACAATTTCGCCACCAAAAACCCAAGACCACCACCAGTCTCGGAAGATAAATCTTTTTCAACCAATTAATCAATTTTTTCTCAAAGAATTAATAATCCTCTTCACTATTTCCATTCAAGAATATCTAGTCTCTAATATAGAATAAAAATCAATTGTCAAGCATTAAAACCTAGGACAATGGATAGGAAATAGATCGGATTTTCTTTGAAGAAAATCATTATCGCTACGAATCAAGAATGAGGACCATGGAAAAATTAATATAGAAAATAATTTAAAACAATAGCATACATAATAGGTTTCCTCTCTAATCCTAGAAAAATAATTTAGCGACTCATATTCGGAAGAAAAAATGCCAAAGAGATAATAAAATCCATCATTATTAAGCTCAAAAAGGACTTACAAATATGGATGGATTTTACTTCCCTTCTTCTCTTGGATTACAATGGATACGATGTATTTTAACAAGGACTAAAAATAAGAAGATGAAATGTAGCAGCTTTTCTTCTCAAAATGTAGAGTAGTTTCCCCCTTCAAAGATGCTTCCAAATGAATACCGCCTCCCATTTATAGGCAAATGCTTCCGATACTTTCCATGCATATAAAATATAGTATGCATTAATCTTCAAAATATCGCATACACGGTAAGTAAATTCTTCTCTTGATCGTCATTTCCAAAATTAATGGAGTAAATTTCCATTTGAGGCATATATGACAGTAAACTCCTAACTAGTAGTGTCGACATACTAGTCCCACCAATTGACTACAGAGAAATGCTATTCTTCATAATTTTGTCTTGATTATGCATGCCACGTAACTGCTAGCTTCTTCTTCTTTAAAATTCGCCCAGACATTACTCCATTTGATGTTGCAATATTGGATCCATGACTTCCTCTACCACACGACAAAATGTGGTGAGCAACAAAATCTCATACGTTCCACTATAAAAGGAATGATATGTAATGCCCGCTGACGTCTAGCATGTGCCCCAAATACGTCTCCAACTCATGCTTCCTCATTGGGCTTAGCCCACGTCTCTTCTGCCGAAATGTTGAGTAGCGGCTCATATAGGAAATTGAGATTTTTTTTTTTTTTTGAAAATAAGATATATTATAGAAACCAAAAGCTTCTAATCATAAGATTCAGTTTCGTTTTGGTCAATCCCAAACAAGGGTGCCCAACGATAGCGGAATCATATGGATTAGTAGCATTACAAGTTACAAGATTTAAATTAGAGATAGAGCTTGCTTCAGAAGCTTCATAAGCTTTAACATAATCAAAAGTAATTTTAGGTATTAAACAAGGGGGCTGAGTCTTCCCTGTTTTCAGTAGATTGTGAAGTTCTTCCTTTTTTTGCCAAAATATCAGCTGCTCCATTTGCTTACCTGTCGATTATTTGAAATCCCAAAAAAGAGTTTAAGAGAGTTGCCAATCTCCTAACTTCATCCAAGATTGCCATACATCGCCATTGCACTGTTATATTTCTTCCTTGTACATAATTAATAGTTGTTGAGTTGTCTCCTTCAATGAGCAGGTTCCTGATGTTCTTTGATACAACCCATTGTGTTGCCATTAACAAAGCTACTACTTCTGCTTCTTCAGCGGAGGAAGCTCTGAAGTTCCCCCAACCTGCAGCTTTGAATGGGCCTGTGTGATTACGTAATAAGAAACCAAAACCAGAGTCAGTGATAAGAGAAATCCAAGAAGCATCGCAATTGATTTTGACAGTGTCTTTTTCTGATAGTTTCCAAAGAGTTTCTTTTTTTCTTTTTTTTCGCTGCATTCTGAGATTTCAGTTGAGAATGAAAGGGGTGCCAATATGCATAATGTTTATTTATTGATATTGATAGTTGATCCGGAGAGATAGATTTATTTTCAAAAATTCTGTTGCATCGTTCTTTCCAAATAAACCAACATTTTGTAGCTGTTAAGGCCATAAAAATAAATTCACCTTTACCTTTACTCCAATGGTTATAAGCTTCTATGAAAGATATATTAGAGTTTAAGTGAGAAGATACTCCCTGAGTTGCAGAAGGCGGCAGATCCCAAAATGATTTAGCATACGTACAATCGAAGAACATGTGTTCTGTGGTTTCAACAGCTTGTTTGCAAAAAATGCACTCTGTTTCGACGTCCAGAATACTACCTAACTTGTATCTTGTTGGTAATGTATTTTGAATACATTTCCAAATGAAAAGTTTTATCCTTTGTGAGGTATCCATGGACCATAATGTTTTCTAGAATTTCTTTGAATCTGCAGTTACAGAACTAGTAGGGTCCTGTAATTTAGCATATAAAGAATTAACCGAAAAAATCCCATTTCTAGTTAAATTCCATCTGAGTTTATCTTTTTTCAGAAGACCAGAATCAGATGTGTAGAGCCTAATATTGGTAATTTCAGAGATTAAATTTCTGTCGAAAAGATTGTTTAAAGTATCAAGATTCCACTTCTTTGTTTCAGAATTGATTAGTTCCGAAACAAGTGTTAAATTTGTTGAGATGTTTGGGAGAGTTTCAGATAGGATGATATCCCTTCCTGGTATCCACTTATCCTCCCATATGTTGATGGAGTTTCCATCACCCACCTCCCATGTGCTGAATGTTTTTATATCACTACAAGAAAAACACCTAATAACAACACACGAAAACCGTTGTTGAATTGGTATGACAACGGTTTCCTAAACATTGTATGTCTGTGTGTTGTGAAAATCCCTATCATTTCGACAACGGTTTTACTCCATTGTCGTTCCTGATATGATAACAACAATTATGTTCCATTGCAGTAACCATTGTAAGATGCACCCCCCACAATATTTTAAAAACGTTGTGGAACTATTTTTAGATTTTAAAAAAAAATAGCTGAAGAAATAATTCAGAAAACAAAATAATAAAATATGAAAATTTTACAAACTTGATTTCCTCAAAAGGTATTTGCTTCTTTACATTAATTCTATAATACATGCTACAAAGAACATAAAATATAATTTTATTCTTTGCACTGAGCCGCTACATGGGACTCAAAATCTACAGATAAGAATCATAATGTCCATAAAAGATTCATCTTAAAAGTAAAATTATTACACTCACCTAGCGCTTGACGCATAGAAACAAATTGCACACAATGTCCCTTGTAGTCCTAATCTTCGGTAAACTTGATCTTTTTAGAAACAGTTGTACACTACCCACCTGTCAAAACAAGGTCACATGTAAGAAAACACCTACTGCTGAAATGGAGAACTAAATAAAATGGATCAAGTCAAAGCTTAAAGCCAGGTTATATTGAACTTGGAATTGCATCTATAAAAAATGAAGTGGTGAGCAACAAGTTACTTCACGGAACTATATATACTGATCAAACACAGTAGGTTGCAAGACTTAAGATTACAGAACTAGAAAATACTAAAATCAATGTTTCAATAACGATATCGACATAAGTTGTTGAGATCGGTGCCCAAGACAAAAAATGAAGTCAAGCAATTAAAGCGTGATAAACAAGGTCCTATACACGACTCCTTAACCAATTTTCTATGTTCATCCATGTTCTGTCCTGTATACAAATCATGATGGAGTGTTAAAAGTGACATGAAAATATAGAGGGAATTCTGCTTTGGCTGGGTATAGCTTGGTGGAAGAACACCAGAACTTGTCGTCAAAAATTTATAGTTCAAAACAACAATACCTGGTTATGTTCGTTGCACCTAATTTGAGTCCAGTTCAACGGCTTCTATCAGTGGGTCACTCAATGCCATCTAAAAAAGAACACCACAGGGTTAGCAAGATTCCAGTAAATTAGGAACATTCTCGGTTCAACTCAAAGAAAGGCCTTGATAAAACAAGACTTGGTGAATCACGATAATAGCAAAGAAAATAATATGTTTCTTACATTTTTTGGGCACTCATAACTAATACCAACAACCTCTATCTTCAATCGTCCCATCTTGCCTCGTTTCATGATTCCCTCCACCAAATTCTTATGTTCTTCCGATGATCTGTCATGTCAATAACTCATGATGGTGAGTAAGAATGAAATGAAAATATCTTGGGAATTCTGCTTTGGTTATGCTATTCAGTGGATCGTCGTAGAAATCCGATTTGCGATGGTTTGTTATAAAACAGTTAGGTATGTTAGCATCCGGTATTCCTAATGCACATGGTAAAAGCTTCAGATCTAGTACAACCTTTTGTATTATAGCAAATACTAAGCAAATGGAAATAACTGCTTTCATTTAAGGATGAAATTTCTCTTTTTGAACAATATAAACTTGCAACAAGTGCTCGAAAAAAAGATAACTTAATGCATACAGTCTACAAAAATCTTTGCAGCCTACGTTTCACAATTATATTCAATTAAACCAGCACAAACTTGAAAAAAGTTACAAATGGAAGCAGACACAAAGAGTAAGTATTAGTAAAAAAATCACAAACAGCGAGTATAAGTACGAACCTGACTACCTCAGGAGTTAAAACTTGAGAAACCAAAAATACTCAGATTTTCCTTTCTATAACCAACCAAAACTTAATCAACACAAAAACAAACATATCCAAAACATCAAATCGTAACAAACCTTGTTATTCATCACAATTCTAAACATCTTAATTGAACAAAATTGCTTTAAGAAATCTACACAGGAAAAAGAAAAAAACCAAATTCAAAATCACAAATTCCATTCCAAGGAAATCCATACTAGTTCTGTAACTCCAAACAAACCTAATTACAACTACAACTCCATTACATTTCATACTCGTCATACCCATCTCCAATCCCAATTTTATTATCAATTATATAACTCAAAAACATTCTAAACTTCCATCTAAAAGTTTCCATTCAATCAAAGCTCATCTAAAACTCAGATTCGTTCATCACCACCTAATTTATACAATCCAAACAATACAACTTCAAATACTGAAATTAATCAACAAAAAATCTTACCCAAACACTAACCTCCTTTATTTAACCAACCACTGATTGCTGAACTAAGTTACCCTATCACCATCCTTGGATTCATCTGCTGGGACATAACTTCATCTGAGTTAACCTCAAAACCAGAATAAATACCCAAATAGCTTCATCACCTTCTCATAAAACACAATCAATATCTAACTCCATAAACAACTTCAAAACCCTAACTATCAATTAGAGTTATATTTCAACCTTATTTCCTAATTCAGGCCAAACCCACCTTCAATCAATCCTCTTAAGCATCAATTTCATCTTCATATTCTCTTCTATAATTCTCCTGGAACCTTAATTCAAATCTCTTCACTGAATCAACTTCAAAGCTCCAATTAAACATCAACCCATTCGATCTTCATCCATCAGAAACTCAATATAATGATCAATTCCACGAAATTTCAAAAAGAAATAAAAATCCCTAATTTTAATTCTCTGTTTCACCTTCTAGATTCGATAATCGAATCAACACCACCACCAACAATCACCACATAATCCATCTCCTCTTTAATCGATCTCCTAATCACTAATTTGATTTCTCAACCAACACTCGACTGAAGAAAACATAGAAGAGAAGAAGAGAGAAGAAGAAAGAGAAAGGAAAAGAGAAAGAGAAAATAAGAATTTCTCTTCTATTTGGTCAATGCCTTCATAATCGAAACAAAGAGATAAGGAAATGTAAACGAAAATTGGATTCTTTTTTCTTTTTTATCATTTTTTATTTTCAGATCTGGAGAATTTTGATGGATTTTGGACTCTTTTCTCTGTGAATAAAGTGAAGGGAGAAAGAAAGATAGAGAGAGCGGAAGCGAGATTAGATTTAGGTTTAGACTGGTTTATAAAATAGGAAGAAGATCGAAAGGTTAACACCATACCACGTGCCCAAACAAACACTAATCTAACGGCTCTGACTGTTTATAATAAACGTTGTTGTAACATTATATTTATAGCATTCAACAATGTTTTTTCTTAAAAACATTGTGAAAACCCTACTTTTCTACAACGGTTGACACAACATTGTCATATATCTGTTGTGAAAGGACGTTTTTCTTGTAGTGTATGTTGGATGCCCTGTAAGATGCACTTCCAAATCCAGGATGAATTATTCATCTTTTTTGAAAGGAGAGCACCATTCTTCTTAAAGTATTTTCATTTTAAAATTTGTGCCCACAAGTCGTTTGGATTACTCACTAACCTCTAAGCTATTCTACTGATCATAGCTTGGTTAACTTTATTTGCATCTTTAAAACCTAAGAAGCCTTGATGTATAGGTTTGCAAAGAAATTCAAAAGATTTAATGTAAATTCCTTTTGAGTTAGCTTTTTTTCCCCACCAGAAATCACGTTGTAAGGCATTAATTCTAGATGTGATTTTCTTAGGGAGCACAAAGCACCCCATTCTATATAAAGGCATTCCAGAAAAAACAGATTTATTAATCACCATCCTACTTGGTTGGGACATAATTGTACCCAGCCATTGTTTAACTCTTTGTTCCATTTTCTCAATGATACTGTCAAAGGTTTTAAGTTTTAACCTATCAATAAAAAGTGGTAACCCTAAATGTGTATCCTTAATATCAATCTGTTTTATTTTCATTAGTTTAGAAATAATTTTTTTATGTTTGTTGTGGACCTTTTTGATGAAAAATAAACCAGATTTTATGAAGTTTATAACTTGTCCTGATGCTGAGCTAAACTGAGTTATAGCTTCTAAAAGATTTGAACAACTATCTAGATCTGCCCTAGTGAAGAGCAATAAGTCGTCGGCGAAAAATAAATGTGAGATATTTGGCTCCAAATATAGGAAATTGAGATTGACTTCCGATTTGCGACCATTTTATGTGCAAAGTCCAGCATTTTAGTCCATTCGGCTTAATTTCCCAATTATTGCAAAACTAAACAATACCATCAAATTGTACAAATTAGAGAACTAAACAATTGTAAATTGAGATGTAAAAATGACGTGTTTGCACACTCATCAACAAGAAAACTATTGCAATTCTCTCTTTGTTACGTACGCTCACAATCTCTCTAGGTAAATAACCATAAAAATATTTTCTAACCTTGCTTTTACAATAATTAATTGTCTCACAAACTTCTGTAGGTGATTTTTCTATCAAACTTCCTTTCTTAGATGTGTCTGAAATCACACCATCTAGATCTAGGTGTATGTATCACAAAACACACTCTATATGTCTTAGCTATGAGCTAAACATCTCTATTCATAGTTTTAACGGTTTCCCAAACCTTATAGAAATGTATTTCCTTATCTAGGAATAATTCCTTTTCTAGGTATATTTCCTTCTCAAGGAATATTACCTTGTCTAGGAAGTATTTCCTTATTTTTGTATACTTCCTTACTTTGGTTTGGTTTCCCAAACCTCCTAGGAATCTATTTTCCATTTATAGGAATTCTGCCTTAAATCAGTAATCCCTTCTAAACTATAATTATATCATCAATCCATCTTAAGGATCAATAGTTCACAGGGAGAGGAAGATACACATGTATCAATTTTGGTAGTGGAACCCAGCAAGAGTCTTTTCCCCTGGGCTTCAATTTATGTACTCATATTAAGTTCTCGATATTTGTGCATGCCCTAGGCTTTTAGGGTTTATATACAGTCTCACCTTAAGATTATCTTGCTCTGCCATCATCTTTCTGTCTCTCTTTCTCACTATGATCCAGTAGGCTCAGATCTTCCTTCTAAATCACCTCTTTCGGGTCTCAAAGAATGTGATTGGAAGTGAATTTTGATTTCGTTTATGAACCTTTGCTATCATTAGTGAGCTAAGATTCTTGCAAAATCTCCATCCTAATCAACCAACTTAGAAAGCTATTTGTCGGAGTTTTCCCTCCCTACCTAAAATAAAACTTTTCATATGGAAATGTATCGAAAGTATCCTACCCACTGATGTTAGACTCTTGCAATATAGAAACTAAACTTATTATTTTTGCTTGCGTCAAACCAACTCAATTGAAACAGCTGAACATCTCTTTCTACACTGCGTCACTTCCCATATGCTAAAATTGTTTGGGAAAACACTACCTTTGGTCACTTTGTTACTTCTGAAGATGACTTCGACAGGTACATTAGAAGCTGATTTGATAAATGGTTGAAGAGTAATAATAGCCTAACTATAACAAACAATCAATATTTGTTACAACATGGAGTATATGAAGATATAAGTGATTTAGAATCTTTAAAACAAAATTGTGTCACCAATGAATATTGCAAATCATGTTTTGAAACTTATTGTTGACATAGATCACTCTATGCCTGCATCAAATGCTCAACAGTCCGATCTCCCATTTTTATTCAGACTCTAGATAACCGTGGCCTTCCTGAAACATGTTTCTTGATAACTGTGGCTTGCCTGAAACATGTAGTATTCTTTTTTGTGATGGTCACTATGACACAAACCCTAATGAAGTAGGTTTTGGTCTTGATATGGAATGGACTTTTGAAAGTTGCAAACTCATCAAAGGTGTAGAATGCATTTCCATACTAGAAGGAATCAAATGGATGAAAAGCAATTTATATAAGGCCAATACATTGTTCATTAGTGTTTGTGTCATAGCTAGCATCAAAACAACGAAAAACTACACGCGTCAAACATGGCACAATTGTCTAGAGTATGAATAAGTGTGGTATATCTGATTGGTTGAGCATTTGATGTAGGCATACAATGATCTATGTCGGTAATAAGTTCCAAAACATAATTGGTAGTATTCATTGGTGACACGGTTTTTTTTTTTAAAGATTTTGAAACATTTATCTCTTCATATACTCTATGATGTAACAAATATTGACTGCTTGGTATAGGTAGGCTATTTTGAGTACTCAACCATCTACCAAATCATCTCTTATTCTTGCAAAATCTCCATCCTAATCAAATAGCTCTGTAAGTAGGTTGACTAGGATGGAGATTCTGTAAGAAACTTAGCTCACCAGTGAAAGCATTGTACGCGTTTTCACCAAGAAATCACCATTTTTGGCATGCAACAATAAGGATGTGTCTGATAGGACTTAATTCCATGGAACTAGCCATTTTTCCATGAAAATAACGTGTTTTCAGTCGATTGATCAAAAACCTAATTCCATGGAATCGTATAAAAAGCATGGCCTAAAGTATGTTTAAACTCAATTCCATGGAAAGTCTTTCCTTGCCTCCCCAGGACACTGATTCCACGGAAACACTTTCCATGAAACTGTTTCCTTTCTCTGTTATCAAACACAACTAAATAACGTAATTTTTGTTGAAAATTAACCGAATTTGTTGATATCCATAACCATAAGGGTATATACAGAAGAAACCACATTGTAATTGCTTTTCAGCCAATATACATGGATTAAATTTTTTTACTTCTCCACTTTTATATTGGGGTTGGAGGGAGTAATAAATAAATTTAAGATTTTTTAAAAGCAAACAAATTTGTAGATGATTATATATAAAAGATGTTTTTAGGCATACACAAAAATTATTGGGCATAAAAAATTATTTTTCCACCCAAGATGACTTTATAAGGGGTAGTGTAATTACTTATATACCCTCAAACAATTTAAATTACTAATATGTCCTTACCCTTAAATAAAAACTAAAATAAAAATAAGTTTCATATTATATACATCTCATCTTCTTCCTTCTTCCTTCTAATCCATCAATCGATGAACAAATAGAAGTTGAATGTGCAGAATCTAAAATTGAACCAAAAATTCAACTGATTGAAAAAACAACTCCTAAAATGGAATTAGAAGGTATTTATCACAAACCCATCTCTTATTTTATTATTTATCATTGATTGAATAGGTTTAATTCGGAACAAAGTTGGTTTTTAACGATCACAAATTGATGTTTGGCTGATAATTTGTCTCCGTTATCAGCCGAACTGTTCATTATTTTTTACCCTGAAAGTGTTTATGAACAGTTTGGCTTATATTAATTTTTCACCTATCAGCCGAACTAGTCTCTTTTTCATCAACACAATGAAAGTTACCTTAGTACGGCACATATTTTGCATTTCGGGACAGCCGAACATTTTTAGATACTACAATGAAAAATTAATGGTTAGGTTTGGCTTGTACGATAATCATAATATCTGCCGAACCTAGTGCATTTATAAGGTTCGGCTATTACGATTATCACAATATGGGCCGAATCATTAACAAATTATGAATGGTATTCTTGGCATGTATACTACTTGGGTTCGGCTCAAGATTGAGTTGTGTTTTTAGCCAAACTGTTCTTCACAAAAGCTTCATGTAAGTGTATATGAGCAGTTCGGCTTTAAATTTCATGCAATTTCAAGCCGAACCTAGTCACAGAAAGAGATGCATAGGGGTTCGGCGTATGTGATAATCATAATATATATGTGCCGAACCTAGCACATTTACGAGGTTCGGCTATTACGATATTCACAATATGTGCCGAACCAATACAAAATTATTAACCCAGGAATGAACATGATCATGTTCGGCTTATATTCTACTTATCAAATAGCCGAACAATGTGTTTCCAACAGGTTCAACTCTTACGAATTTCTAAATATAAGCCAAACCCTAAACATGTTTTCTTCCAGACAGTTCAGTGTACGGATTGTTAGGACAATTCGAAACAAGCCAAACTATGGTCTACAAGGTAGGTTCGGCTCTTAATCAACACTTTCACCTAGCCGAACTGTTCATCCAAACTCGCCGAACCTTGGTGAAAAAACACAAACTTTTGATGATTTTAACCTACAAAAGTGAGATTAAACATAAGATATGTTGGAAAATTTCCAGCGAGACTAAATGCCTACAATTCAAGGGTTTGTTGAAAATAATCTTAAATCTAATCACTAATCAGAATTATTTTAACTAATCATTACTATTAACACTAATCCTAAAAGGGAAAATTTTCAATTACCAAAAATATTTGGTTAAGGGGCTTCTGATATTGCTATTTACACTCCTTTTTTTGTCTTTACTTGGAATGGCCAATAATTTTTGTGTATGCCTAAAAGCAGCTTTCTTATATATTTATGAAAATAGAAGATGACAATGTATGGCTACACCGGCCCATGTGCATACAAGGTGGCAGTGGCAACATGAAATGCAGCCCATTCAGCCTAGCTGGAGACACTCGTAATGGGTTTGAATTGAGATACAACATTACCTAAGAACGAATTGTTGGGCACCACACTTTTTTTATAAGTTACTTGAGGACACCCCTTATCCATATATTTATATCAATATCAAATCACCCTTCCTAATTAAGTTAGTGAAATGATTAGTTAACCTGTTGATTAATTAGTAATTATGTTAAGTTAATTAGAGTGATCAATCAACAATCAAAATCAAATTAAACCCCATTAATAAGTGAGGTTAAATAAGTTGTTTTTTAGTACTCCGTATAAGAATTATTGGAAGAGAAGAAGAAGAAGATGGTCTTGGAAAAAAGTTTCTAGGTAAGGTCGGTGTAACACCTAATTTTTTATTCATTTTTAGGTCGGACAATGTGCACCCTATTTATATCAATATCAAATCACCCTTCCTAATTAAGTTAGTGAAATGATTAGTTAACCTGATGATTAATTAGTAATTATGTTAAGTTAATTAGAGTGATCAGTGAGGTTAAATAAGTTGTTTTTTAGTACTCCGTATAAGAATTATTGGAAGAGAAGAAGAAGAAGATGGTCTTGGAAAAAAAGTTCGGCTGGGAATTGTTTTCTGCGAAACAACCAAACTGTTCTTCATTTCCAGCAGGTTCGGCTAGTTCGACAAAAAAATTCCACAAAATTCCTATCCGAACTTCTCTCTGCAACTTCACTTTTTATGATTACTACTCCCTTAATTTAAAATGAAATTTTGTTAGTATCTCGAATTGTGTTTTTATGTATATGATTTAGAGTTTTAATTAAGTTAGCTAGTTTAGAAAGGAGATTCCTAACTCTAGGACGCCCCTTATAACTATAGGGAAGGTGGCCTAATAAAATCATGGTCCCATTAAAAAAATTATGGTCCCCAAAAAATCGTTCTTCAAATGAACGAACGGCTCGTCTCGAGAAGATGAATCCAGTTCCATAACGTGTATGGTTCCGTGACGTTTTCAATCATCTAACATTTCCTTTACCAGGAACAACTACTCCCTCCGTCCCCTTCATACATGCGGAGAAATACATTTCTCTTAGAATAAGAAACCTTTGATTTTACAAATATGCATTCACTTTCTAGTTTTACCCTTTGTCTAATTTCCAATGCTAGAAATATATACTTGATTGTGATAATACCCATGTTATTTAATTAAGAGTATACGTGGAAATAACCTTTTTGAAATTAGATCTCCGCTATCTAATGGGACAAGAAATTTTCAAAACTCCGCTTGTATAATAGGGACGGAAGGAGTATAGTCGGTGCGGATTTACAATGGTGGAAAAAATGCTCACACACACTTCCATGGAGAACACTGAAATTAAGCAAACCCCATCAGTGCACATGAACAAAAGTTCGAAACTCATCAACATGTCGGAAATATGTGTGGGAGAGAACCAATGAATTAGACTTCTTCCTCTGGTTCCCATGACCACAGCAACAGGTTTTCAATCGATCGGCTTCTTTGCCAAATAAATTTGTCAACATCATGACCTTCAACAATGCTAGCAACAGTTTTCACCATAGAAACTTGTAAATTCAACTGCTTTTTTCTCCAAGAATTCTTGGATAGCTTCATATGTGAGTTCCATATGAACATGTAAGATTCCAAGATTCCAAATCAGAAAATGAAACTCCCATTCAAAAGATAAGTGTATCTCGATTTGAAATTGAATGTTAATGCATCTTCTTCCTTATGTTTGTGACTCTTCACATGTTTGGCATGATAGACTTGACAACAAATCTCTAAAGACTTTGAAGGTTGCAGCTTTGATAAAAATCAAAGATGTGAAATCTGTGTTGAAAAATATACAAGAAAACCGTTTAATAAAAGGATTGATAAAAACTGTTGGAACTTGATTTAGGAGATTTGAAATCAACAACAACAAGAAGTGGTAAAAAATGGTACATCACTTTATAGATGATTACTCACTTATTGTCGGGTTCATCTTCTGTATAAAGATGAAGCCTAAATCCCAAAAAGGAGTTAAAATTAAAACTCTTAGGAATCGTGTGGTGAGTATGATACCCATAAGTGATTTTTTGTAAACAAATCATTCATGAAACAATTGACCAATGGTGCACTCATAGATATTTAAATCATGTTGACAAGTTGAGGTTATCTTAGTTGTGGGGAAGCTATCCTTTCTCGCTTTCTACCAGGTTCCATTTAAAAATCGGAATTTTCAACCTTCCTATTTTTAAAGGTCCAAGGTGGCCATTCCTCATCCCAAGAAACTAACAAACAATTTCTTCTTGCAACATCATTTACTGCATCTTTTTTCCTTTAAGGTCTCGACTGAAAGGGTCCATGATGACCTAATGTTCCAAGAAGCTGAAATTGAACGCTTGGGGCAATCCTGTGAATCAATGAAATGCACATTTCTGTATACTTCTTCATACTGTTTGCTTTAATAATTTAAGAGTAGTGCAACAACAAGGGAAGGAAATACACCTTTTTTTTTTTTTTGAGTGAGTGAGCTAAAGACAACAACATTTGAAGAGTGATATGTAAAAGAAGAGTGATATGTTGTTGATGTAGAATTTTCAGTAGGTAAGTGATTAAATCCAGGAGTACGAATGTACGATAACAAATGATAGTCGAGTGCAAAGTTTTTATCACCGTTACACATGGTTTTCCATTTGGTCAATATGTAACATTCTCGTCTTGCAACATCATTTACACCTGCATCTGACAATTTGAATGCTAGTAATGCAAATTTGAATTAAAACAAGCAGGAACAACCAAAAAACAACAACATGTACTCTCGTCTCTCGATATACCCTTTACATAGTTTTTGAGAGGAAAAATCACTATGCAACTTAGAAATACAAAGATTTGATAGCTGTGATTGCATCTATTGAAACTTAAATTGGATAGACAACGCTTTTGTTTCCGATAAAATAAAAGCCTCTAGATATTTCATCATAGCAAAAACTTTCTTTTTCCTCAGCGAGCACCTTGGAATATGTTTCTGCAGTTTCATCACATCTCCTTGTCCATTTTGCCGGGGAATATGCTATTGCAAAGCATGCTTGGCCTGTTCGATGATGGCAGGTTGTGTTTGTATCATGCATTTGTTTTCTATATTACTTTCATTCATACATTGGATTTGAAGAAAGAAAAATTGAAGCTAGAGCCATAAACCAAAGTTAAGTACTCAGTAATATTGTTAAAATCTCTTCTTTCTCTCCCGAACGAGATTGCTCAAGAGCAAGACACGGAAAAGCAGATAGAAGCAAGGTTTCATGGTACCTTGGGTCCATAAATTCTGTTCCGCTGAGTGGTGTACTCGTATTAAGACATATTACGACCTCCCTTTTCTTTCATTCCTCTGGCACTGATGGCAGATGGTGGCAGTTATTAGATTCCACTTATTTGCCCTGCAGGTGAATCCTCAAAACGTTAAAAATAAAAGAAAAAAAAACTTAGAAGGGAAAAAAATAGGGTCAGAGACTCGGAGGAATCTACTTACATTATTCCAAACCATTTTGCAGAGAAAGAAGAAGAAAAAGATCATCATGTCTTTTAACTAGCCAAATAAATCAAACACGTAAAACAATATCAAACAAACAACAGCATAAAGAAAAATATATATTCTGGATCTATAACTTAAGAGGTAAAAGAAAATAATTAAACTAAAAACAATTTTTACTTACAATTGAGAGAATATATCATCATGCTATGCTATCACAGTGATTCTCCCTCCATGGTATATGGAATGGTTCATACACAAAATCAAACTTTACTCCAAAACGTGAATGAAAAATCATAAGGGTTTCGATTCCTTTGAAACTTAAAAAAAAAAAGGTAAACCAAGATCTCGATTTATTTATCAAGATTGAAGAGGCAAAACAAAAAAGAATTTTTTTGTTATAAGGTATTCTGGCTAAACCCTAAAAGGGAAAATCGCAAAACGAAATGGAGACGGCGTGTGGAAACCAGAAAATTGGATCGAAGAGGCTAAGTGAAAAAGAGGCTGTGTGATTTATATGTAGTCCGTATAGTAAACCCTAAAGGCTAAGAAATAAAATTGCCCAAGGGGTACACTCTTAATGGGTTTCTTTTGGCCCACCCATTACCAAATTACTGGTACTAGTAGTAATCTAGTACTATCGTTTTGTCTCTAAAAGGATAATATTAATCCAAATCCAGTTTCGCAACTTAAACGCATGTCGTATGTGGTTCAGTCCAGATATCGATTAGGCTCGTCTCAGAGGCCAGAAACATATACAATGAAGAAGAAGTCTTATGGGATGGATAATGGTGGTTCGGACTGGGAAGTATATGTCACCTCGGATATTCAAAAATGGAAAACCTTATGGGTATTTCTCAAGCATTAAAGCGGGTAGTCACTTTCTGTGATATAATATGAGTTCTTAATAATACGCTTGAACACTATTGGAATTAAGTGGAGCACTAAGAGGAGCACTATTGGAATTAAGTGGAGCACTATGAGCATTATTGGAATTAAGTGGAGCACTAGGTGAATCACTCATTTTGTCTTGCCTTGCTCTATTGTATATAAGGACTCACCTTGTATCATTGTAAACACAGAGAGATAGAGCAATGAGAATAAGAACACGTTAATATTTATGTTTTTGTTTTGTTCATATACATTTATGTTTTTGTTTTGTTCATATACATTTATGTTCTTGTTTTGTTCATATATTAATATGGTATCAGAACAAGGTTGTTTTGTTCAAATTTTCTTTTAATAACAATGGGAACACCGTTGAATGAAGAGATTCCAGTCATACCACCATTATCTTCTTCACGTCTTTCCAATCCTCTGTTTGCTCTGGCTTCGAATGATAGTCCAGGGACAGTCATCACACACGTTACTCTTAAGGGATCCAACTACGAAGAATGGGCTAAAGCGATTCGGGTTTCGTTGGGAGCAAAACGCAAACTTGGTTTCATCAATGGTAAAATACTTAAACCTACAACTGATTCTAATGATCTTGAGGATTGGTGGACTGTTAACTATATGATTGTAGCCTGGATTTTTAATACCATTGATCCGAATATTCGTTCTACTATTTCTTATCGTGATACGTCGTATGAGTTATGGGAAGATATTCGTTTACATTTTTCTATTGGAAACGGTATTAAAAATTTTCAATTAAAATCGGATGTTGCTTCTTGTAAACAAAAATATGGTGAGTCGATTATGTCCTATTATGGACGGTTAAAGAAATTATGGGATGATATCAATGACTTTGATGCTTTGCCCTCTTGCTCTTGTTCTGGTTGCGACTGTGGTTTGAATCAAATCCTTCGAAAAGGACGTGAAAAGGATCAGGTGCGTGAATTTTTAATGGGTCTTGAATCTTATTATGCTAACGCACGTTCTAATATTTTATCCATCGAGCCATTGCCATCTCTTCACTATGTGTACTCAAGAATTTCACAAGAGGAAGAGGTTCACCTCTACACCCAACGAAGGACTGAGGAAGCATCTCTAATGGCTTTTGTTGTTCGTGGTAGTATGCCACAAGGTCTGAAATCTGGCCGACCACCTTTGAAGTGAAGTTTTTGTGGCTATCATGGACATCTTGAGGAACGCTGCTGGGAGAAACATGGATATCCTCCTGGACGTGAACCTAGGCGTCCGCAAGCCACATGTCGTGGAAAACATAGCCTGATTACCGCTGATACAATTGCTACACCCAAAGTGAATGATGTCTTGGGTGAAATGTATGCACCTACAAATCCTATTCGATTAACTGGTAAGGGAGTTTATACTTGGATTGTTAACACTGATGCTTCGAATCACGTTTTTTGTGATGAAAATCTGTTTGATTTCTCTAGTGCCATAACTCCTATTCACGTTGGATTGCCTAATGGTGCTACTATAAAGGCCACAAGAGTAGGGAAAGTTACTTTAACCGATTCTTTGGTTTGAAAAATGTGTTATTCGTCCCTTCATTCACTTGTAACTTTCTCTCTGTTTCACAACTTCTCTCTTCTCTAAAGTTAAGCATACAATTTACATTCTCTTACTGTGTTGTACAGGACCCTGTCTTGAGGATGAAGATTGGTATGGGTGAGCTTATTGGGGGGCTTTATCATTTGCCGATAAGGGAACTAACTCGTGTTAATGTTGTTCATGGAAAATACATGGCAGATTTATGGCATAAATGGCTCGATCATCCTTCTAGACAAGTAATGGAGCTACTACCTCAAGTTTGTCGTAATAATAATAACAAGTTGGATTTTAAAGCTTGTGATATTTGTTATCGGGCTAAACAAACTCGTAGTATCTTTCCGCTAAGTGAAAACAAAGCAGATGATTTGTTTGATTTATTTCATTGTGACGTCTGGGGTCCTTATCGTGCAAATCGTACTTGCAATTCTCAGTATATTTTGACTATTGTGGATGATTTTTCTAGATGTGTGTGGGTATATTTTATGAAAACAAAGGACGAGGTTCCAAGTTTATTAATATTTTTTTTTTCCTTGGTTGATCGACAATTCACCAAAAGAGTAAAAGTTTTGCGAAACGATAATGGGACCGAATTTAAGGGCCTTGGTACTTATTTTCGTACGAATGGGATAATTCATCAGACATCCATGGTTAAAACACCTCAGCAAAATGCTAGAGTAGAATGTAAACATCGTCATATTCTCAATGTGTCTCGTGATTTACGTTTTCAAGCTTGTTTACCTATTGATTTTTGGGGTGAATGTGTTCTTACCGCTGCATATCTGATTAATCTCACTCCTTCTCGTTTACTTGAATCCAAGACACCTTTGAAATGCTTTATGGCCGTGCTTCTACTCTCGATATGCTTAGAGTTTTTAGATGTTTATGTTATGCAAATAATATTAATCCTTATGATAAGTTTGATAGTCGAAGTCGTCGTTGTATCTTTCTTGGATATCCTTTCGGGAATAAAGGATGGCATCTGTTTGACCTTGAGAGGTGGAATTATTTTCAGTCTCGTGATGTTAGTTTTGTTGAAGATGTTTACCCTCTAGCTGATCCCGATGAAATGGATCGACTTCACTCTTTATATCCAGCAGAATTTGGTGCCTTACACAATTTGATCGACTGTGCAGATTTTTTTGAGGTATGTACACAGTCAGCAGTCCCTAAACATTCGCAACAAGGGCATACAGATGCCCAACCTTCATCCATTCATAGTGGTTTGCTACCAGCAACATCTGAAAATTTGTCTGTTTTGGAAGATCTTTCCAGTGGAAGTTTGATTCAAAATGAAAGTGATCCGGTAGATGCTGATAGAAATATGTTGGTAGACGATAGTTATGGTACTGAAAACACGTAATTGGTTGATGATAATCTTGGTCGTGGCAAACGTACAAAATTCGAAAATGTCCGACACAAAGATTTTGTGAAATGGCAAAATATGGAGCCGACGACTAACACGACTTTGGTTCCCCCTAAAATTTCACACATACCAATCCATTCCTCAGGTACTCCGTATCTTATAACATATTATGTAAATTGTAATGCTTTTTCTGTTGCGCATCAATATTTTCTTGCAGCTCTATCATCTGATAAAGAGCCTACATCCTTTAAGGAAGCAATGAATGATCATCGATGGAGAAAAGCGATGGAGGAAGAAATTGCGGCTCTTTATGCCAATGCAACTTGGACAGTTGAAGACTTACCTTCGGGAAAATTGTCTATTGGATGCATGTGGGTGTTTTGGATCAAGCGTCGTTCTGATGGTAGTGTGGAACGATATAAGGCACGACTTGTAGTCTTTGGTAATCATCAACAGGAAGGAGTAGATTTCGGTGAGACCTTTGCTCCTACTATAAAAATGGTTATTGTGCGTACTTTTTTAACTGTTGGCGCTATTCAGAATTGGGAATTAGTTCAAATGGACGTTCATAATGCTTTTCTTCATGGTGATTTGGATGAATATGTATATATGCGCCTTCCTCCCGGTTTTAGTAATGGCGTGACCGACAAGGTGTGTAGGCTATGTAAGTGTCTGTATGGTTTGAGACAGGAACCTAGATGTTGGTATGCAAAGTTAGCCACAACCTTGCGTGCATATGGCTTCTCCGCAAGTAAATCTGATCATTCATTATTTGTTTATCGTAAAAAGGGCATGATATTGAATATTCTTGTTTACGTGGATGATCTTGTTATTGCTGGAAATAATAGCGATGCTATTCGAGAACTAAAATCATATCTTGGTGATTGTTTTCATATGAAGGACTTGGGAAAATTGAAGTATTTTCTTGGCATTGAAGTAGCTAGAAGTTCGAAAGGGATCTTTCTTTGTCAACGCAAATATACTCTTGATATATTATCTGAAATGGGTTTTATAGGTTCTAAACCGGCTAGTGTTCCAATGGAAGAAAATCATCATCTAGCTCTTGCTTCGGACACACCGATGACAAATCCTGCTCGTTATAGACGACTTGTGGGGCGTCTAATTTATCTTACCATTACTCGCCCTGAGCTTTCTTATGCGGTTCATATATTATATCAATTTATGAAGCATCCAAAGAAATCTCAATGGGATGCAGCTTTGAGAGTGGTTCGTTATTTGAAATATCGTCCCGGCCAAGGTATTTTTCGGGTTGATTCCACTCTAGTTCTTGATGTTTATTGTGATGCAGATTGGGCTAGTTGTCCAATTAGTAGACGTTCTCTTACTTCTTATTTTGTATTCCTTGGGAACTCTCCTATCTCTTGGAAAACAAAGAAACAAGCAACTGTTTCCCGCTCCTCTACGGAAGCGGAATATCGTGCCATGGCCTCAGCCACTTGTGAAATTATGTGGTTGAAGAATTTGCTTCGGAGTCTCGGTGTGGAGCATGTTGCGCCTATATCTGTTCATTGTGACAGTCAAGCTACTCTTCATATTGCAAATAATCCGGTCTTTCATGAACGTACGAAACACATTGAAATAGATTGTCATTTTGTATGGGATGAAATCCTCAAAGGTACCATCGCTCCTGCGTACGTTCATACTACGGTACAGCTTGCTGATATTCTTACTAAAGCTTTGGGTCGTCAACAATTTCAATCTCTTCTTGCCAAGTTGGGCATTTCCAATATTCATGCTCCAACTTGAGGGGGTATTGGAATTAAGTAGAGCACTAAGAGGAGCACTATTGGAATTAAGTGGAGCACTAGGTGAATCACTCATTTTGTCTTGCCTTGCTCCATTGTATATAAGGCTTCGCCTTGTATCATTGTAAACACATAGAGATAGAGAAATGAGAATAAGAACACGTTAACATTTATGTTTTTGTTTTGTTCATATACATTTATGTTCTTGTTTTGTTCATATATTAATAAACACACAAGTCTTTGTACTTCCGAAAATGAGTTTTGATAAGTCATTTATTGCAACCACTGTTGCTAGTATTTTGTGCTGAAAATCAATAATGTATTTATTCATGCAATTACAACCTCTCCAATAGATCACACAATCACCTTACAAAGTAAAACACTCAAATAAAAAATCAAACAAATTGATCAAGAGCATTTGAACGCTCAATGTTTTTTCCCAAAATTACTTTTGGGCACGAAACACAATAAATAAGTGATTTTGGTGTGTTTTTAGGGTTTGGAGATAATTGAAAGGAAAGGATGCAAACACAAGTTTAACGTGGTTCAGCACTATTTGCCTACTCCACGGACGAATACCCTTGGGGAGTAATATTCTTATTGATCATGAAATTACATTCTCTCTTTTCTCCCCTTTTGGCTCCCTCCTCTTTTTATTTCTGCTCTCCCTATTTATACAATGCAGTAACTAATTTCAACATAAGAATAAATCGCATTAACTGCCCCATTCATGCCTCCATATTCAATTCTATATGAAATGGATGGAATTAATTATGCATGTCCGGAACTGCTACAATTAGTGCTGCATGACTGAAACTGCTGCAATTAGTGTTGCATGGCTGAAACTGTTGGAATTCAATTTTGCATGCCTTCATGATGATATATGGCTGAAACTGCTGGAATGAATGTTGCATGGAACTGCACATTCATGTCTCCATGTATTAATTCTGCATAATGGATGGACTGGCAGACTGGATGGACTGGCTGGTAGCATAACTGGCTGGAAGACTAGATGGACTGGCTGGCAGCATAACTGGCTGGCAGACTGGAAATTGGCTGGGAATTGGTTATCCGCGTTGCTGGATGCAAGACATAAAATTGGCTAAGGGTGCGACTGACTTCGATAGTTGACCGTCGGTTGACTTTGACCATTGTCCTTGACCGGATGTTAACTTTGGTAGTTGACCGACTTTGACTGAATTTGAACATTGAACGGTCTGTGCAGGCGAGTGGACTGCTTTGGTTGACTGGTTAGCGGGCTTGGATGAGGACCAAAAGATGATTCAAGTAACAATTTGACCCATTAAGTGGTATTTTTACTTATGGTACAAATACTCAAGTACTAGAAATGACCCCTCTTGACCATGTACCTAGTATTGGCTAATTAATACGACAACAGCTAAATGATCGTATTATTGAAGCAAAACAAAGATACACATGGAATACTTAGAACAAATATTGACCACAATGTTATCCAAAACCAGCATACAGTGGCTTAGAGTCCTATGCACCACGGTGCCTTACATTCGTTACAAGTCCCTGACCAGAGACTGCGGCAAAGATTACTCACACCACAGCAAACTGAGATCGCTCCAACCACAAGGTTGGCCTAGACCAACACAAGCATTATCCGAAGCTATAAAGACCATAAAAATCATAACTGCCAATACAAAGAACAAACACATGACATTTTTGTTCTTCATGTTTTGCTATGAAACTTGTAGGTTGATGTTTTTTTTTTTTTGTATTTGATATGATCTGAGTTGAGTATAATGTTTGCTCAGATTGTTCTCTTACTTATAGTTTGGAAAATTCTACGGGAGATTCCGTAATTCCATAAAAAGATGGATTTCAAAAAGAACTAGAACTATGAGGTTTTAATAAAAATTAATGAAAAAATCAGATTCATTAGTCTAATCGAAATCAAAATTTCATTAGGGTTTGATGGAAAAACAAGCAGCTGGAGTAAGCTTTCCAGGATCCATAGATGACAACAGGAGAATTGTATGGCTACAGCATAAGAAGAGGAAACTGGGAAAATGAAACCCCAGCTACATAAATTCAATGACACCCACCAAAATTTAATGGAGGAGAATTTTATTTGGGGCGTCTGGTGCCTTCCTGGGACTGCTACCTACCATATGGTCTAATAATGAAAATTTGAATTGAAATAAGCAGCAACAACCAAAAACACACATACTCTCATCTCAACCAAGAAAATACAAGAAAAATGCTCTTTACTTAGTATTTGAGAGGAAAAATCACAATGCAATTTAGGAATACAAAATTTGATAGTTGTGATTGCAACAATGCAATAAAATGACCGCCCCTGTTATAAATCAAGTTTATTTACTAAGATGCCCTTCGTGTCTAAGATTAGGGCTTACATATCTTGGGAACCAAGTCTTCTATCTATATAAATAGAGGCTAAACCCATTGTAATTCTACACATATCTAATGAGAATCTCTCTTTCTTCTTCCCCTCTATTTTGTGTCTCCTTCTCTCTTTCTCTAGTTTACAATACGTGATCAGCACGCTCTCCGATGAGCTTTGGTGTCGATTCTAAGAAAGACTAATTCATATCTACCTCTATCTGTTCCCTTTGATTTTTTATTTATTTAACATATCCTAACTATGGTTTCATCACTTTTTAGGTTGATTTAACTTCTATGGTATGATTCCTAACGAGCAACAGAGACCACAAAGTTGATTAGCCGTGAATGGAGGTTTTATGCCTTGGGATTTGATGGTCATCTGTGCATGAGCACTACAAGTCTTGTCGGTTTGATATGACTAGGGGTGCCAACGGGTCCTAACGGTTCCGGGTCCGGTTCCCAATTTAATGGACCCAGAACCGGACCCTATAAGAACACCGGGTAGTTGTCGGGTCCGGGTAGTTAATGGGTATCATCAACACTCGTTTTAAAAAAAAAATCCCTTGTGCATCTAATGCTGTTCTGCCGTCTTCAATAGCAATTATAAGAAGAAGAAGAAGAAATATAATCCAGCCACTTCGGTTAATCGAATTCTCAACTATAGAGTCGGTCGAATTCTCACCTTCAAAGCAATTCATCACTATATGACAGAATACAGATCTACTATACACCAAATTCCTTTTCCGTCACTTTTTCTCAAAAGAATATTTGTACATCCTGCAAATTTTGAGTACTTCGTCAAAGCTAGATTTCTCATTTTTCATTCATGTGAAGAAATTAATTAAAGCTTGATTATACTGGGTTTGGCTTTGGTGGTTTGATAATCTAACAAAGATCTCAAATTGATTGTTTTAACTTTGTTGCCTATCTGTTCCCTATGAATCTAAACCACCCAATTTGAGATCTCTAGCATCAGATTGATACATCATTTTACATCAACGCATAGAGATTCTAACACATACTGACATACAACAATCTGAAAAATCCCCTCAAACCCATCTTTAGAAACAAATTAAGAACATGTAAATCATTGAAAATAGATCAAAACCCAATTGAGATAATGATGAATTAAGTAAACTCAAGTGAAAACAAAGGATGCGTTATGAAATTACAATATGAATTTGTCTGTATGAGTCTGAGGAAGGATAACAGAAAGAGAAGACTAGCCATTATAACGAAGGATAATCAGTATATATTCTGATTTTGTTACATTTTATCGGGTAGACCCGATAAATACCCGATAATAATCGGTTCCTTATCGGGTCTACCCGTCGGGTCCAAAAACTATTAACGGGTATGATATTAGGACCCAGAACCGGATCCGGAAGAGCCGGGTCCTATTCGGTTCCGGGTAAACGGGTACCCGTTGGCAGCCCTAGCTATGACCTACAACAAAACATTATGAAACATATTTAATCCCTATGAAAATTTTCGTGTATGGAGCACTCCATAGATGGTATGTAAATAAACCGATTACTACTTGTTTGATATTTTTTTTTCTCTGTTTTGATTTTTTGAATGGATTTTATATATCTACCTAACCCGGTTTGGTCATGAGATATGATGACTATGGTTATTCTCGATTTGTTTTTTTTTTGGGTACCATTAAAATCCATTTTCTCGTAGAGAAATAAAAAATAAAAATCCATCGCAAGATGGTTTATAGTTTCTATCCTTCTAAAAGAAATTATAATCACCAAAATTGGTGTTGTCACAGTTGAAATACCTTTACGGTAATAAATTACATGCATGGTTGAAAAACCTCCGGCCAATTATTTGGTATTTTTGTCTTTTAGACAAGGATCATGTGATTTACATATGGTTTCTATTTTTTTTATATGCAAGAAACCATCTGTCAACCTCAAAATAGGTTTCCTAAGCGATAACTAAAACGACAATATTTTTATTTTGTCGATACGAGTTTGATAAATCGTAAAAACCAATTTTGTGAATTTTCTCACTGGTTTCTATAATACAAGAGAAAATAGATTGGCATATTTTCTAATTTTTTTTTTCCAATAATGGTTTGATTTTTTCCTATTACGGAAGATTGATCGTTTCAAACAAATTTTTACGATCAAATATGTATGGTTTGATCTAATAATAAACCATTGGTTTTTATTTTCCTTTACGTGAAACCATTCATCAACTAGAAAGAGTGAATTTTATCTCTTCAAAGAAAAATAACGATAAAGATTTCTTTATATTCTCAAAAAGAAACATATAATTCATCTATATCGATCCCTAAATGATGAAATATCATTATTATGGTATAAGCCGGTCATTGAATACCGATGAACGAGAATTTGCTGCATTCTTTTAAGATATTGAGCACTTTTAATTTAATTTAATTTTTTGTATTTATTTTTTATTTTTTCGGTAATAATCTCCAACTTGTTGTTGGAACACCGAAGGACACATAAGATCAAAGGGTGCATCCGGCTTGTTATCTATATCATTAGTCCTTGTTCTGACTATATCGATCTTGATATAATTTTGTTTTGATAAAGAAGTGTCCATAATTTCGTTCTAGTTCATTATCTCGTTGATCCTTGAGGTCATGAAATTATTTTGGAGTTTTATTTGTATATTTTGGCTGTAACTAATAAAATCCATGGTTGATCTTTAATTTGTATAAACTACAATAGTTGGGGACATTTTTTATGGCTCTTGGAATCAGTATCTACTATCCTACCTGGTATTGTTAACATCCAGAAATTATTATAAGTATATGTCCTCGAATTAATCGGATAATACTTTACTAAATTTGTTTTCGTTTTTATAAGGTGAAAATATTTCCGCCATAATCAGGGGGAGACTATACACTACCAGCAAAAGTTGGTGTTAATTAACTTGAATGTTTCTCTCCCATCATGATCAAATTAAAAAAAAAAGGCTGCCATTGACTAGGCGTGAAATATCATATTTGCTTTTGCATAAGCGTGTACCTCTTTAAGAGCAAAATCCAATCACATCTTGAAAAATAAGTAGCGTTCTATAATAAGCTACTGGTAGTGCTCCAATTGAGTGTACCAAAAACACGATTTGCATTCTCAAAGTTATTATCTCCTCAATTGAATAAGAGGAGATAATAATGACCACGGGTGCTGGTAACAGTAATTCTATAAATTTTTCAAGATATGCATACATTTGAGAATTGTGTGGGATCATAGTTAGTTAACATTGTCGAATATTCATATATGGTAGCTACTGAAATAAATGATGGTGATTTTCAACCCCTCTGCAAAGGAATATCGACACATGTGATTGGTTGGCATACAATCCAATTAGGTTGGATTAATTTCTCAGTTAACGCAATTTTGGATCCAAGACTTAACACTTTAAATTTCCAAGCTTATTAATTAAAGGTTGATGTAGTCATATTACGTATTCAGAGAAATAAGTCATTTTAAGAGCGACCGAGGGTTATAATTTCAAACCCGAGGATTTGTTTAATACTATATCGTTCTCCCTATATGATGCATTTTGCGTGGTAGTCTTGAAGGACTCGTATTGCATTCTTTAGAGGATTCAAATTATATTTAGGCAGCCACTTGACTCAATTATGTCAGGTTAAACAATCCTATGTGTTTTTATAAGTTTGTTACCAAACCGAAAATCCGGATTAATTAGTTGATGATATCAGCTTTCTATATAGGTCTCTTGGGGAGTCCATAAAAACACAAAAATCCACGCTTTGGCAGCATAAATTCTATTTTCTTAAATCTGCAGTTGGAATTATGCTAGCTTAAACTCTTCTTTAAGATAGACTAGAGTTATTATTTTGATTCTTTTCTTTTGTAAAACTCATATAGTTAGGTTAGAATCCATATTTACGTCAAAAGTTGTACTCTTTTCGCTTCGTTTCAGGTTTTATCCCATGTGGTTTTCCTGACAAGGTTTTAACAAGGCAACATCTCATTGACGTTTGATTTTCTTTCAAAAATGTTGATATTTGTGCTCTTTTTCCTTTGTCCAATTTTTTTTCCCATTGGGTTTTATTGACAAGTTTTTAGTGAGGCAATTTATTCACCATGGTGGTCATCCAAGGGGGAGTTGTATAATTTTGGTTATTTGGTGGATTCCCACCATTAACTAGGTCATTCTATTTTATTAGACCACATCAACATAAGAACCCTTAGGAATTTGGATATCAATCTGATACATATATGGTATGATCACAAACTTTACTCACCTATGGTACATAACTGCATATTGGCACTTTGTTGAAGAAACTACATCAACTACTTTTGCAAATCATCTCCGAGAAGCTAGGAATCCAAGAAGCAAGTCCTCAATGTACTTAAGGAAGCGTGAAGACTCGAGAACACTACCATTAGAAGACTAACACAAAAGAAGAATTCATCAACTTGGAAATTTTTCACGAAAGCATTGCTATCTCCAGCATTCAAGAAATTCGTTCACCGAGATCGGAAAGTCTCGACTAAAAAATTTGCAAACCAAGAATTTACTGAAGTACTCATTAGTGGGAGCGCCATCATCAAATTCAGGTGCATTCAATGGACTTTATCGCGTTGTACTCTTTTTCCTTCGTCAAGGTTTTGTCCTACTGGGTTTTTCCTTGTCAAGGTTTTAACGAGGCAACATATGCGTGTCCAACACTGTCCAAGTCTTTACATGCTTATGCAATTTCAGGTTTTTCTCTTTTGAGTTTTCCTGATATTTTTGTAATGACTTAGCCACGGTGGTCATCAGGGGTGTGTTATAAACCAAGTTTATTTACTAAGATGCCCTTCGTGTCTAAGATTAGGGTTTACATATCTTGGGAACCAAGTCTTCTATCTATATAAATAGAGGCTAAACCTATTGTAATTCTACACATATCTAATGAGAATCTCTCTTTCTTCTTCCTCTCTATTTTGTGTCTCCTTCTCTCTTTCTCTAGTTTACAATGGCCCCAAGATATTTCATCTTATCCTTCTTTTTCCTTAGCGAGCAGCTCAGAATATGTTTTTGCAGTCATCTGCTATTTCATCATAGGTTCCGCAAAAACTTCTTTTTCCTCAACGAACAGCTCGGAATATGTTTCTGCAGTTTCATCCGCTTCTCCTTCCGCTCATATCGAGATGAGCACTGACTAGAAAGAAGGATTTCTAGGGAAAAACCTTCTGTCATGAAGCATGTGCGCCTGAAGTATTTCACATTTGGAGCAGATCATGAGTCTTACACAAGGTCCTCTGACTGATACTGGCTCAGGCCCCCTTAAGACATCTCATTACCTCCCCTATCTGTCATTCCTTTGGCATTGATGGCAGATGATGGCAATTGTTAGATTCAAATTCTTTGCCATGCAAGTGCATCCGCAAAACGTTACATTACATATGAAAGAAGAAAACAAAAATATTTAGAAAAAAACAAAAAGAGGGACGGAATGCCCGAACTTTGAATTTACTTACATTATTCCAATTATGTCAAGGAAAGAAAGAAGAAAAAAATCATTAGGTCCTTTTAACTAGCCAAATTAATCAAACATGAAAAACAATATTAATTACTCGTGATGATTTCTCAAACAAACAACATAAAGAAAAATATATACTCTGCAGCTGTAACTTAAGAGGTACAAGAAAATACGTAAACCAAAATCAAATTTTACTACCGTTGAAGAGAAAAATATTTGATGGGGACATTTTTTGATGGGGGCATGGGGGACTAATCATATCTTGACACCTGTATTTGCTGATATTTTATCCTTTATATTTTTGGTAAAGGAATTAGTTAAAACAATTAATTTGAAAAACACATGTCAATACATGATTTGTCCCCTATGCTCCCATCAAAAATTTACTCCCTTGAGAGAACATATCATCATGCTCTGCTATCACACTGACTATTCTCCATGGTATATGAAATGGTTCATACACAAAATCAATCTTTACTCCAAAAAGTGAATCAAAAATCATAAGGGTTTCGATTCCTTTGAAACTTAAAAAAAAGGTAAACCAAGAAGAAACAGTATTTAGGGAAAGAAAAAAAAATTGTTGCGAAGTATTTTTGCTAAACCCTAAAGGGCATGTGATGAAGACGGCAAGTGAAAATTGGAGAATGGATCAGGATTGAAGATGGCGAGTAAAAAAGAGGTTTTCAGATTTATATAGTTGAGTAAACCAAACCCTGAAGTCTAAAGGGAGTCCCCTAATGGGTTTTGTTTGGGCCACCCATCACCTAATGAACGTTTTATCTCTAAGACATCTCATGCCTGAACTTAGATGCATGTCGAATGTGGTTCAGTACTGTCATCGACTCATCGATTAGACTCGTAGTAGTAAAGAAGAAGTCTTATGGGATGGAATACTTGTCAGATAGGAAGTATATGTCACCTATGATTATTAGTCAGTCTGCCTCCATAACTGGCTGGGGATGATAATTTTGTTTGAGGCATCTACTGGCTGGGGCTGTGGCTGGCGCCTGGCTGGCTAGCTGCACCTATATGTTGATGGGTTTTCCATCACCTGCACTACCTTCATTCATTCACTTATTAAAAAACTAAATGATGGTGTACAGTAGCCTAGTACACCGCCAATACCAAATCTCATTGCAAGAATGACTTCTACGTTTGTGATTAATCAAAATTCAGTAAAATATGAACTAAAGCATTGGCCTGCAAGGAGAAGGAGAGACTATTATTTCAACGGAAAAATCTCTTCAAATGGTTTCACTTTAATTCTTTTAGAGATTTAATTCGGAACTTAGAAGATGTAATGGCAGCCGCGGAAGCAGCGAAGGTAGTACTATCATTTGGAGGTCAGTTTTGCAAAGCACAGTTGCATTGTCTACAACTGAGGAAGAGTACATGGCAGCCGTGGAAGCAGTGAAGGAAGGTATATGGTTGATGGGTCTGGTTGGTGATTTGGGTTTCAAGCAAGAGATTGCAACTTTGTTCTAAGACAGTCAAAGTGCCATTCATTTGACAAAGAACCAGATGTATCATGAGAGAACGAAGCACATCGATGTCAGGTATCATTTTATCAAGGATGCAGTTGAGGAAGGTAGGATAGCGATGCTAAAGGTTCCTACAGCGGATAACCCTGCAGACATGTTGACAAAGACGGTTCCTAGTAAAGTTCAGGCATTGCTTGGACTTGGTTGGTGTCAACAGGTGTTGAGAGCCCTTGAGGGGCTGAGGGAAGACGATGATGATGAGTGGTTATGGTATTCAAGTCAAGGTGGATATTTTTAGCACATGTGCCTTGAATACGGTTTAGTATTCAAAAAGGGTTGGCTTCTAGAAAGTCTAATTCTTCTAGAAAGTCTAATTCCTTTGTAGTCCAAAAGGGTGTGCCAGTTTAGTAGGTGAGACTAATTCTTCTCTTGTAGTCAAAAGTGGTTTGCTAAGTAAGTGAGATTTTTTGTGTATAAAAGAGAGACTTCTTTTCCTTTTGTTAACAAGAGAAAAAACTCATGTATGCAAATAAGAGAGACTGAGAAAGTCTAATTCCAAGAGAAAAAACTCATGTATGTAAAGGTCTTGTTCTTGAGAGGGGTTTATACACTTGTAATCTTGTTTGAATCATAGTGAAATCGTTATCGTCGTCTTCCAAAGTGGATGTTGATCATCTTGATCGAACCACTATAAATCCTTGTGTTGTGTGTGCTTGTTTTACTTTTGATATCATTTCTATTTCAATTCTTGATTGATTGTGATAGGAAGAGCCATTGGTTATAACATCTATTGTATAAGAAGATATTTTCTCCGTTGTTTGTAACTAAAATCGGCCGAAAACTACATTCACTAGAACGTACTATGGCTTTCTAATCTTTATTTTTCTCGATTACGGCTTTGTAATCTATGCCAAACTCCATACACCAGGTCTCCTTCGAGTCGCTACTTTTCATCAGGGACCAAATTTCCAAACGGCTTTGTGACTCCTTGTCCACGTAGAGACACAAATCCCTTCCTAGTGCTACAAGTTCACATCTATCTCCAGTCTTTTGCATACAAGAAGTGGCAGATAGCAATCGAAACTCCTCATCAGCCAAGTCAAAGGGCACAACATTATTGCCCGAAATCCAGTAAATAGCACCATTTGCATAGGTACCCTTACCTCCGCTTGACATCCCCATTAGTCGTTGGAAAATTTTACCTATGGCTCTCCACCCACAACCACTGCCAAGTGTGTATACTTCAAAATTTCCTTCCATACAATGGAGGTCGAGGTAAAAGATTCTAACAACCTTGTACTGATTGGTTGACCTGACATACCCAAATCCACATGCCATACGACAATCCATGTTAACCTTTCCACCCCTTATAAGATCAGGATCAGCATCTTCTTCCTTTACAATTAGTTCAGGAAGATGAACATATTCTCTGGTAAGGGGATTGCAAATATAGATGGGATCTATAATCGAATGGTGGTATTGAAGTGCACAAACCAAACCATTACAGGAGCCAACTAAGTGATCAGTGAAAGGATTATTGTGCATAGGAGGATGATAGATTTTTTTCAAATTTTGATTATAAATGTATTTCTTATCGATGCTAATCCTGTCACTTATTTTTCCTCCATGGAAAAGTAAACTTATGAATTTATGGGGATCGTCAATGCGACAAGCAAAAAAGAGACACAGCTCCACCTTAGCAGAAGCTATATTATCATTGCCATCCTCGCTATCATACATACGGTTAAGCTGGCGACTGAGGTGCATATTTGCTAAGTTACTTCCGCTGCAACAGATGAGACTGAGACTGAAAACAAAATCATATAAACTAGGAAACAAAGCTGAACTAGAGAAGGAAACCATCTAGTGTGTACGTATAAATTTTATTTGTTACATTTTGGATCGCCTATATATTGAGTTTTGTACATAATCATTCTCTGCAACAAAGAGAGCTATCAATAAAAATTCCATTTACTTATAAAACGTATTTGAATGCCACAAACAAATTCTACAAAAATTAATGCCGCAATAGAAACCAGTAGAACAATGAGCGCAGTGTTAAGAATGTCGTCACACATGCGTAAACCAACATAATTGCAGCTGATCTTCTTACCAAAAGTTTGTCTTCTCATGCATATATTATTATTCTCTCATGCATATATTATTATTCTCTCATTCATATATTATTATTCTCTCATTCATTGTAATATTCTCATTCATTGAGAATTGTCCCTATTTTGGGCATGTAACTATCCTTATAATGAAAACATCTTCACCTTGTTTAGGTGTGGAAGATATTCACCAAATTACTTCTTTAACTTGGTATCGACCTTGATCCAAGCTACGCTTCCAATACCTTCAAAAAAAAAAACTCAAACATGTCAACAACAACTCAACTACGAAATATCCAGATTCATCATCTGGTAACCCTAAAGTTATCGGAAACTAATTATCCACTTTAATGGAAGACACAGTTCAAACCCATTCTCAAAGGCCATGGCTTAATCGGCTTCATAGATGGTTCCAAACCCATTCCATCGAGAACATTACCCAATTCGATCTGTAAACCACGACTATACAGACATATGAAGAACAAGACTCGCTTCTAGTGGGTTGGCTGAACTCAACACTTACTCCAGAATGTTTAGGTGTGGTAAGAGATCTCTCCACTGCTAAAGAAGTATGGGACGCATTTGGAGGCGAATATGCTCCAAAGACGAAGTTTCACCGGATGAATCAAGAAGCAGCTTCACAACATGAGTAAAGGTAACAAAACCCTCCGAGTCTTTTTAAATGAGGCTAAGGATCTGTTTGCTCAACTTGCAGCATCAGGCTACACGGTCACTGATGACGAAAAGAAGCAATCCATTAGAAATGGATTGAACCAGACATATGACTCAATTGTCACCACCTTGACAACAATGGAGGATATGAGCATGGATCTATTTTACTCTCATCTACTCAACTTTGACATGAGAGTTGCACGTTAGATGGATGAAATACAATAGCCACTTGCCAATGTTGCTGTTTCGAATACCTCTGGCAGTAGGGGTGCACCAAGAAACTACAACCAACAAAATCGAAGGCCTTTCCAATAGCCCAACAATCAGTTCCAGCAACGCAACCAGTCTCCTCACCAGGACAACACAAAAACTGAAAAGTGTCAGATATGCAAGAAGAAAGGCCATATGGGTGATGTATGCTGGTTCCGTTACAAACCATATAGCAAACAATCTAGACCTCCGGCTGCCTTTGTTGCCTTTCCTGATAATTACCAAGGTAATCAATGGGTTACGGATTCGGGTGCTACACATTATCTCACTTCTGATTTGAGAAATCTATCGATTCCCCATGAGTATGATGGCACTGAAATGGTGCAAGTCGGTAATGGTAATTCACTCCCTATAGCTAATGTTGGTAATACGTCTTTTACGTATAACTCACGGTCTTTTATCCAACAATATCTATCATGTACCTCGAGATCAAAACTAATATGTTGTCATTAGTCGATTCTGTAGAGAAAATGATGTGATTTTTGAGTTTCACAAATCTTATTTTCTTGTGAAGGACAAGCACACGGGGAGTCCTCTGCTGCGTGGACTGAATAGAAATGGGTTGTACGTGTTTGAAGGGATTCACATACCACATGCTCCAGAAAAACCACAAGCTAATGTCTCATCTTCCTTTCCAGTTTGGCACCAAAGACTAGGTCATCCAATGATGCGCACTGTCTCTCAAATTTGTTCTCAAAATTCTCTTTCTGTTTCCAATAAAAAGTTTGACTACTGTCAATCTTGTCATCTGAGTAAGAGCAAGAAGTTGTCCTTTTCTTTAAGTACTACTGTTTATGACAAACCTTTAGGTTTGGTTGTGTCATACATCTGGGTATCCCCAGCATTGTCTAGGTCTGGTTATCGGTATTATCTTCTAATAATGGATGTGTTTTCTCACTATACTTGGGTCTTTCCGCTCGTTCAAAGATCTGATACCTATCAAACCTTTATTCACTTCCATAAACAAGTGGAGAATCTCACTGGCCACAAAATTAAGATTTTTCAAAGTGACAATGCACTAGAATTCAAGAAGCTAACATCATATCTAAATAATTCTGGTATACAACATAGATTTTTGTGTCCTCATACCTCTCCACAAAATGGTTTATCCGAACGTCGTATTCGTCATGTAACTGAGTCTGGTCTGTGCTTGTTATTTCATGATCACATGCCAAAGAGTTTTTGGGCTGATGCTTTCACCACAGCCTGCTATCTGATCAATCGGTTACCAAAATCTGCTTCTGACACCAAAACTCCATTAGAACTTCTATTCGGTCTAAAACCAGACTATAAATTTCTTCGAGTTTTTGGGTGCTTAGCTTTTCCGTGTCTCCGTCAGTATAATACAACCAAACTAGAACCCAGATCACTGCCATGTGTCTTCTTAGGTTATAGTTCAGCACACAAGGGATATGTGTGTCTTCATCGTGAGACAAATAGGGTTTACATATCTCGTCATGTACGTTTTGAAGAAGCAACTTACCCATTTCAGTCTGCCCAGCAAATGACTCCGTTGCTTTCACAAGGTAATACTCCATCTAATAGTGCTGTGTTACTATCACCACCGTTTACTCGTCTTTGCCTCAGAATCTCTTTAAGCTTCTTCAGATAACACTCCGGTGCACACACATTCGGATCAGCAACCAACACCAGCTGAATCATCAACCCAAAATTCAGTGGTTCATCCAGCTGCATCTGATATTGACAGACGTGATAACTCTGCAACTTCGTCTATGTCTTCTGCTTCACATCCCAGCGATACTGATGTGCCTGCAATTCAACAAGACATTCCAAGGCATTCAATGGTGACAAGATCTCGCGATGGAATTGTGAAACCCATCAACAAGCTGTGTTTAACCGCTTCAAAACATCCTCCATCGATCTTTGAATACATGGAACCTACTTGCTATAGCATGGCTGCCAAATATCCTAAATGGAAGAAAGCAATGGATGTTCAGATGAATGCGCTGATTCGAAATGGAACTTACTCTCTAGTCCAGTATGAGAAAGGTATGAATGTAGTAGGTTGTAAATGGGTTTATCGGGTTAAACAAAACCACGATGGCGGTATTAACACTCATAAGGCTCGTTTAGTTGCCAAGGGATACAACCAAAGAAGAGGACTTGACTATGCAGAGACCTTTAGCCCAGTTATTAAACCCTGCACTATCCGTCTGGTGCTATCTATTGCGGTCATGAATCACTGGCAAGTCAAACAACTAGATGTTGAGAATGCCTTTCTTCATGGGCAGTTACAGGAGGATGTCTACATGCGTCAACCAGCTGGATATGTTGATCCCGATCATCCACACCATGTATGCAAGCTTCACAAGTCCCTCTATGGTCTTAAGAAAGGCGCCACGGGCATGGTTTTCAAAGCTAAGTACACACTTACAGCATCTAGGCTTTCAAGGTTACAGTGCGAGATACTTCTCTTTTTATCTTGAGGACTCCTACTTCTGTTACATACGTTTTAATATATGTGGATGGCATAATTGTCACGGGCTCAGATCCTTCGCAAATTCAGCAGCTGATATCGAATTTGGGAACTGTGTTTGCATTAAAAGATATGGGGGACTTGAGTTTCTTCTTGGGAGTTGAAGTTACAAGCGTCACGATCAGCAACTAGTGTTAACTCAACGCAAGTATGTCACTGATCTACTGAAGAGAACCAAACTGGATGGAGTTAAACCTGTTTCTACACCTCTTTCTCCAAATGAAAAAATACAACAACTTGGAACACAGAAGTTTGAAGACCCAACCTTATACCGCAGATGTTGTGTGTGCATTGCGATATCTCCATCCACGACACGATATCTCTTTAGCGATAAATAAAGTGTGCCAATATATGCATAATCCGTATATGTAGAGCACTGGGAGTTGGTAAAGCGGATTCTACGCTATCTAAAGAATACTTGTAGATTATGGCCTACATCTGCGGTGTTCTAAGGACACTTCTCTTGGGCTTATTCGATCTTGATTGGCTGGAAGTTTGGATGACAGGCGCTCGACAAGTGGTTACTGCATTTATTTTGGAGGTAACTTGATTTCTTGGAGTGCTAGAAAACAGAAGACGGTTTCAAAGTAAAGTACAGAAGCTGAGTACCGTGGTGTTGCAATTGCGACATCGAGCTAATATGGATTCAGTCTTTGTTAAAAGAGTTAGGCGTATCTCATTCAACACCTATGCTATGGTGTGACAATCTGGGAGCTACGTATCTCACTGCAAATCCAATCTTCCATGCTATAACCAAACACATTGAAATAGATTATCATTTCGTAAGAGAAAGGGTTGCAGACAAGAAATTGCAAGTAAAGTTCATTTGCTCTAGGGACCAATTAGCTGATATCTTTACCAAGGGTTTGGCAGCGCCAAGGTTTCAATTTATTCGTAGCAAGTTGCACGTTCAGCAAGTGAAGTACAACTTGAGGGGAGGTGGTGTTAAGAATGTCGTCACACATGCGTAAACCAACATAATTGCAGCTGATATTCTTACCAAAAGTTTGTCTTCTCATGCATATATTATTATTCTCTCATGCATATATTATTATTCTCTCATTCATATATTATTATTCTCTCATTCATTGTAATATTCTCATTCATTGAGAATTGTCCCTATTTTGGGCATGTAACTATCCTTATAATGAAAACATCTTCACCTTGTTTAGGTGTGGAAGATATTCACCAAATTACTTCTTTAACTCGCAGCATATAAGAGTTCGAATTCCAAGATATATAGATGCGAAGGTCCCCCATACTATGTTCATCTTAACAATTAGTTTATTAGTGATCCAGAGTGCCCAACTAATCCTGGATCAAGCACCCATAAGACATCTTATGACTTCCTTTTTTTTCCTTTCGTTGGCACTGGTGGCACATGATGGCACTTGTTTGATTCAGCTTCTTTTCCCTGCATGATCCTCAAAACGTTCAATATTAAAGAGAGGACAGACGGCATAACTTAATAAAACAGGAAAAAAGAAAAGAAAGGGAGGTCGGGAAGTATTTTGAATTACTTACATCATTCTAAACCGTTGTTTCAACTAGGGAAAAAAGGTTTTCCATGGAAAAATCTCCCGTCATGAAGCCTGTGCACCTGATGTCTTTGACAGTTGATCAGATAACCTAGTTTTAATCAAGAGAAACAACATCCTTACTGTCAGATTCTTGGACTTTGTAAGAGATGACCAAGTATTCAAAGTCAAAGATTTTAAAACTGTGGATGAATTAGATGAGTTTTTGAACAGCTTTCGTCCAGCTTGTTTTCAGATTTTGAGAGAAAATACCATCATGATACTTAGCATCATGGATTCTCCCTCCTGGGTATAAGAAAGGGTTCCCATACAAAATCATAGTTCACGCCAAAAGCCGAAACCACCATTATGTTGGGTTTTTTTCACACTGGAAAAACGTAAAACATGGAGATCGAAGAGAGGACGGCAAAAGATAAAGAGAGTTTGAGATGTAACGTAATCTGGAAAAACCCTAATGGACATTGATATAAAAAACTCATCCCAATTTTAGCCCAAATGGGAGATTCTCAATGGGTTCTTATGTTATGGTTCAGTACGTAACAATGATCAAAATAACAATAAAACTAATAGATGAACAAGGTTTGAGTCAGGAAAAGGGAGAGTTAAGAGAAAGTTTGAGAAGAATTAGAGAGGCAGGGAAGTCTTGAGAATAATTATATTTGCTTAAAAACCAAAAATACAAAGCATACGTACTTATAGCTGCCAATTACTTGGCTTGCAAGTCTGCGCAGCAATTCTAGTTGCACTAAATAACTAGTTTAACAAACCACTAATTAAGGAAACTCTAAACAAGGAAAACACTGTAAAAGAGGTGTTGGTAGCACAACATCCCACCCTGCTTGTAAAAAGACTTGTCCTCAAGGATGAAACTCTGGAAATCGCAACAATATTTCATCAGCAACCTCCCATGTTGCTTCCTCAGTAGCACGACCTCTCCATTTGATGAGACATTTGGTTCCAGCAACATTTCCCTTCTTATAAATCTTACGATCCAAGATTGATTCAGGTTCCCACTTTTCATAATCCATTGTAACAGGCAATTCAGTCTGTACAATGTCATAAACACCAAGCTTGGGTTTCAAGAGAGAAACATGAAATACAGGATGAATTCTACTGGAAATAGGTAACTCCAAACGATAATCCACAGTTCCAATCTTTTCCAAGACCTTGAATTGTCCATAAAATTTCGGTGAAAGCTTTGAAAAAGATGAAGTTGTTGCAGTTGTCTAATGATATGGTTGAAGTCTGAGAAAAACCAAATCCCCAACTAAAAAATTTCTTTCAGTTCTATGTGCATCAGCATAAACTTTCATTCTTGACTGAGCATCTTGTAAATTAGACTTCAGAATCATCAAAACTTGGTCACGAGCTTGTAAGATGACATCCACGGCATGAATAGTAATAGAATCATAAATATATGTTGAAACTGTTGGAGGAAGTCTGCTATACACAGCTTGATAAGGACTCATTTTGATTGTTGTATGAAAGCTAGTATTATACCACCATTCAGCCCAGGGTATCCACTTCAGCTAATCAGTAGGTTTAATTCCAGCAAAACAACGTAAATAACACTCTAAAGTTCTATTTGTAACTTCAGCCAAAACATCAGATTGAGGATGATAAGCAGAGCTTCGACAAAGTTTAGTATGCTGAAGTGAAAAGAAAGCTTCCAAAAAGTTACCATGAAAATTGAATCCCTGTCACTAGTGATACTCTTAGGCATGCCATGTAATTGAACTATTTCTCGAACAAAAACTTCAGCCACAGTATCAGCTGAATAAGGATGTGTAAGACCCACAAAATGTGCATACCTGGATAAACGATCCACCACAACTAGAATCGATGTTCTTCTATTAGATGGTGGGAGACCATCTATAAAATCCATAGATATATCTAACCAAATATCAGTAGGTATGGATAAAGGATGTAGTAATCCTGTTGGAGAAATGGATTCAGCCTTGTTGCGTTGATAAATATCACAAGAAGCTATGTAATCTTTAACTGTCTTCTTCATGCCTGACCAATAAATTTTTTGTTGAAGGCGCTTATAAGTACGCAAATATCCAGCATGACCACCTCTTGGAGTGGAATGAAATTCATCCAAAAGTTTTGAGCACCAATAAGATGTAGAAGTTACTACAATTCTGTTCTTATAGAGAAGAAGTCCATCAGTATAAGTGTAATGTGGCGGACAATCTTGTTGCTTACGTAACTTAGCAATGATAAATCCTAAATTAGTGTCATTATGGCATTCTTGAATAATGTCAATAATCCCAGTGAATACTGGCATAGTAATTGCCATTAATTGACAATCATGAACACGGGATAATGCATCAGCCACCATATTTGAAGCTCCAGATCGGTAAATGATTTCATAATCATAACCAAGTAGTTTGGACAACCACTTTTGTTGTTCCATCGAAGAGATACGTTGCTCCAAGAAATATTTAAGGCTCCCATGATCAGTGTAAATCTTAAAATGCTGACCAAGTAAGTATGGCCGCCATTTATTGACTGCACTAACTATAGGCAACATCTCCTTGTCATAAACCGAAAGATTAATATTTTTTCCTGAAAATGATTTGCTGTAGTAAGCAACAGGCCTCTTATCCTGTATTAAGACTGCTCCAAGACCATTACCAGATGCATTACATTCCAAACTGAATGCTTTGGTAAATTTGGGTAGTGCTAAAACTGGTGTACTAGTTAAAGCTTGCTTGAGGGTGTTAAAAGTTGTAGTCGCATCAGAAGTCCATACAAATGAATCCAACTTGAGTAATTGTGTAAGTGGAGAACTAATCTTACCATAATCCTTAACAAACTTACGATAATATCCATCCAACCTCAAAAATCCTCTCAAATCTTTGACTGTGGTCGGAATAGGCCAGTTTGTTATGCATGATATCTTGTCATAGTCAACAGATACACCTTCAGAAGAAACCATATGACCCAAATAACTGATTGTCTTCCTAGCAAATTCACACTTTTGTTGATTGAGAAATATCTGATTTGCCCGCAATGCTTCAAACACCAAGTTGACATGTTGGATATGTTCAGATTCAGACTTGCTGTAAATAAGTATGTCATCAAAAAATACCAATACAAACTTTCGAAGAAAATGACGAATAATTTCATTCATCAAGCTCTGAAAAGTTGCAGGAGCATTGGACAACCCAAATGGCATTACTAGGAATTCATAATGACCATCATGTATGCGAAAAGCTGTTTTATGTATATCATCTGGATGCACACGAATCTGGTGATAACCAGATCGCATATCAATCTTAAAAAATATTACTGCACCATATAACTCATCAAGAAGTTCATCCACAATTGGAATTGTAAATCTATCCTTGACAGTAACCTTATTAAGAGCTCTGTAATCCACACACATACGCCAAGAGCCATTCTTTTTGCGAACTAAGAGCACAGGAGAGGAAAAAGGACTAGAACTAGTTTTAATCAAACCTGTATCTATGAGTTCCTTAACAATTTTCTGAATCTCCTCTTTCTGAAAATAAGGATATCGATATGGCCTAACATTCACTGGTGCGGAGTTAGGCAATAAAGGAATACGATGATCATACTTTCTCTTGAGGTGGTAAGTCAGTTGGCGAAGTAAACAAATCAGAAAAACGTAGAAGTAAATCTGAGACTGCCGTGTTTACCTGAGAAGTAGGCTCCGAAGCAGTTGAAGGCGTCACCAATTGAAGTAAAAATCCATGATGAGTGTTTTGAAAAACAAATTGCATTGGAATGCTATCAAGTAATAGAACTAAAGCTGGCTTATTACCTACTAAAGCATATTCCTGATCATTGGAAGTAAACTTAATGTGTAATGTCTCAAAATCCCAAGAGAAATCACCCAAAGTTCTTAACCATGCTACACCAAGCACTGCCTCACAACCACTTAATTCTAATAAGAAAAAATCAGTAGTGAACTGATAATCCTGTAACTTAAGAGAAATATCAGAACAAAGTCCTTGAGTTTTTAGAATTCCTCCATTACCAACCAGAACATTCATATCATCCTTAACTGACTTAGGTAGAACACCACATCTCTTACCAATTGTAGGGTGAAGGAAATTATGAGTTGAACCCAAATCAAGTAAAATAGTAATTAGCTGACCTGCAATGTAGCCTGTAACACGCATAGTGGTAGGGAATGAAGATACAGTAAAAGCATGAAGTGAAATTGTGGGTTCATAATGCATCTGATTTGCAGTTGCAGGAGTAATCATCTCTTCTGTGTCAGATGCGGTTGGCTCTTCTTCTCCTTCAATATGAATTTCCGGAGACATCTCTAGAATTAATAATCTAGAGTTCAATAGTTGTGCAAAAATATAACCAGCCTTATATTGTTCATCACAATTAAAACACAGACCTTGTTCACGTCTAAGTCGTTGTTCTTCTAACGATAGACGTTTAACTCCAAAAGGAATTGTAGGCTTCTTAAAAGGTGTATTAGCTTGATCAGATGAAGTAGGCGCCTATTTGTATATATTTGACCGCGCAATAGACTTGTAAAAAGAATAGTTTGAAAGTAACACATCTTCTTGTTTTATATCTTTTTAAAAAGCTGCAGCTAACGTTGGTGGTTCAAATACCTCAACAACAGATCGAATGTCCTTCTTGAGAGAACGGATACAGATATCAATGACAAAATCTTTTGGTAAATCAGTAACAAAGTTAAGAAGTTTCTCAAATTCTCTAATGTGATCTCGTACCGAACCTCGTTGAGAAATTGTTGACAATGCCAAACGTGGATTAGCAATGTTTTTATTGAGCTTGGTCTGAACCCAGCGAAACCAAGAATTGGCGGCTCACTTAAAATAATAAGTAGTAATGTCAATCTTTAAACCTTCAGCTGTATGATGAAGATGAAAATACTGATCAACTTGAAATATCCAACCAGCTGGGTCTGTCCCTTCAAAAGTATGAAACTTCAAATTATTAGGTATATGAGAACCTAATATACTATTGCCTCCACCTGAACAACTACTACCAGGTATACCAGAATGACCATGGTGACCATTATTTCCTTCAAAACCACCAAATCCAGGAGGTGTATTGAGAGGAAAACGTGCATGAAGAAGAGATGCAACATCACAAGTAATAGTAGCAGCAATAGTTTTGATATTTTGCGTGTTATGCTGCATCAACTTAGCCATCTATTTTTTATGACTATCCAAAATAGCTTGCAAACTTGTGTTGTGTAAAGTTTGCGTTCTTTTCATCAGTGCATCTAAGATAGCAGCTCTGGATTGATCTTCATTATCTGAAGTATCAATGACCGTTTGCATAAAATTGGTAACTGTTTTGTTCAAAGTGTTCACCACCGTTGTAAGATGGTTAACTTCCTCTATAAGAGTCATTGCTTAAGCGGAACTTAAAAAAAAGGGTTTTTTAAGAAGGATCTAATCTGCTCTGGTAACAGATGTTATGGTTCAGTACGTAACAATGATCAAAATAACAATAAAACTAATAGATGAACAAGGTTTGAGTCAAGAAAAGGGAGAGTTAAGAGAAAGTTTGAGAAGAATTAGAGAGGCAGGAAGTCTTGAGAATAATTATATTTGCTTATAAACCAAAAATACAAAGCGTACGTACTTATAACTGCCAATTACTTGGCTTGCAAGTTTGCGCAGCAATTCTAGTTGCACTAAATAATTAGTTTAACAAACCACTAATTAAGGAAACTCTAAACAAGGAAAACACTGTAAAATAGGTGTTGGTAGCACACCATCTTATTAGGCAACCCATTAGGGTTCGCCAACATAGATGAACATGCGTTAACCGAAGTAAAAAACAACATAAGGCTAAGTCATATGGTTGCTAATCTAGCTAGCATCTAGATTAGCGGCCCATGTCAGCTAGGAATACCTTCTAAGTCCTAAGGGAGTGCTAATATAGCAGTCCACGTTAGCTGGGACCATCTCCCAACACTGTTTGGTTCAACGCAGCCAATTTCAGCTGTCAGTTCAAATTTTGTGATTTTTCTGATCCGTGTGATTTTTGTGAGCGCTGAACCATTCAGTGAAAAATTGATTTTTGTGGCGCTGAACCATTCAGCGCTTCAATCTCTCTGCTAGGACAACTCCGAGCACTTGTTAAGAGAGAGAACTAGTGTTAACAAATAGACAACACTTTTTTTTTTGAACTGCAACACTTTTCTGCTAATCTAGCAGCTCAATCTAGCCCATTGGACTTAGCCTAATGACCATAGCAATAACAAAAAAACAAACTCATGATGTTCATCATGTCTTACTTATGCAACACAACTGTTTGGGAAGTAACTTAATACCTGACTTGAGTTTAAAACTCGCCAGCACCAAATTTTTTACAGATCAAAAATGGAAAAAAATAAATAAAATTCAGCTGTTATCGTTTAGCCATTTATGGATGCTTGTGGCATTGTGTAAAATTAAAAGTACAATCAGTACTTCATATGAACCTAACAATCTCATCACCAAATAATCATGGATCAATTAAGTTTCTTTAACACGTTATTTCACGTTAAAGAGTGGACTTTAGCTCTAATAATATCAGCTACGCAAATATGCATAATTTTATGCGAGGTTTCATTAATAAAATTATAAAGCGGAAATCTTTCGGATTATGGAAGAGACGGAATAGAGATATGAAAACGGAGTTTTTTTATTATAAGAGAAGACGGGAGAAATATGTGAACTAGAGTGTTTTTAGTAAAGGAGACAGGAGGGATGAGAATTACAATATTGAAATAAATGAGAATTACAATGCTACATCACACTTGGCTAGTTACATAAACTTTACGCAATATTTTTGACTCTCCTCTATATTGAGAGCCAAGAAATGTTGAACTCTTCAATGCCATTCCAAGACAGAGTTAAGAATGTAAACCATGAGCAGAGACAATGGGTACAAAAGGTATGCTATCAAAGATAACCAAATTGGGAATCTGGTGCGGAAACTTGAAATAAGCCCCATTACTAAGCAAATAACAAGGATTATCAAAACTTCAGATGAGAAATTCCATTCCAAGTCTCTTGCGTATACGATAGATAGAAGTGCAATCAATCCCAACACATTGTTCATGAACACCGATGCATAAATCTGCAACAAAACAAACAAATTAACCCAAGAGGTACAGCTAAAGAAAAGCAATGACGAACATAGATTATATAAAACCAACCAATAATTGCTCCATGTGAGTTTTGCTAAAAAAAAAAAAAAAAAAAGATAGAGATGCGAACCTCAGAAATTGTCAAAGAAGTAGTTCGAGGATTCTTTCGACCTGCAGAGGCAATGGCTGTAACTGCCCGTCTAGAATTAGTAGCCACGGGCAACAATACAAACGACACAAAGAAAGATGGTATATTCGCGGAACTGGAGAAATTCTGAACAACTTCTACAAGAGGTTCAGCAAGTAAAGATAGAAGTGAAATTCCTAGAACTAATAGTAGTGCAGCTTTGCAAGCTGCTTTTGCTTTATTTTCGATAGCTCCTTCTTCCACTTCCTTGACATTTTCCTTTGGTGCTTTAACCTGGAATTATTGATCAAATTAACAGTACATTGTATTCAGTTCACGATCAAACTCACGGTAAAAACAATGACAACAATATCATTTACTTACATGTGCATCTTTAATAAACTTGGCGAAACCACTATAGAATTCTTCTCTATCTATCCTTTGATCACCATTGGTATCTAACTCACTCATTAACTCTTGGACGGCATCATTCATATTCACCTCTAGGTTTGCGAAATCTATACCTTCTATTGTTGTTCGTAATTCTTGGTGCGAAATATGATTATCCCCATCCAAATCAAATCTGTCGAACATTCTACACTCCAAGAAATAATAATAGGATTAATACAAAGAAAGATTATTGAGGGTCGTGATCATATCAAAAAGTTGGCAAAAAACAGTATTGACCTTGTGATAAATGATTCATTTGGTGTATCTCCTTCAAAAAATTTATCATTTTCAAAGTGTCTTAAAATTCCTTGCATTAGTAAGTTGCTCTTTGCTTCTTCTTCCACCCTTTTTTCCTGCAAAAAAAAAGAAGCACAATTTCGTCGATGAACAACAAAATCTATACCGCTTCCCTGCTAGCTTAATATTTCGATACTAGGGTATTGGATAAATAGCTTATAGTATCTGGATTTTACCTCGTGTAAGTCCTTAGTCCTAACAACCCATTTCGCGAAACCGTTAACAAACTCAGCTCTGGAAATCAAGTGATCATTATTTTCGTCAAACTCTCTAATTATCTGAGCAATGATATCATCTTCGTCCATGTCTTTTGCATCGGCTGTTAATTCTTTAATCAATTCCCGGATTTCCGAGGGACATATATTGGCATTGCCGTCCGCATCAACTTTGTCAAATAGCCTATCATTCCAAATAGCCATTCCAGATTAATCATAAAACACCGTGCGTAATTTATTATTTAATGAAACTGAATTTATTGAGCAATACCCTTCTATGATTAGTAAATTTGGACTTCCATCTTCCGCCAAGAGTTTACCGGCAGCTTGTTTTTGGGCATGTTTCAAGAAATTCGTCATTATATACTCGAGCTTCACGTATTCTAATCGTCTAACTTGGATCCAGGGCTGAAAGACCTGGTAGAGGAAGTAAAGAAAGAATATTGCAATCGACACGCCTAGCGTAACCACGGTGATGATATCTCGAACATAAGATAACTTAATGACTAATTCTGGTATTTGAATAAGAACAAATGGAATTATAGATAGAATCATAATTCTTGAAGTATAACTTGTTTCTCGATCAGTTGTAACACCATAATCTGTAAAAGTATATTAAGCAAAGATGTTAATTATTTTGATTGAGACCATTACAATTACCTCGAAAAGATTTAAATTTAAACAAATGGGACGTTGACTCAGCATGAACTAACCAGTTATATAAGATCTAGCTTTGGAAATCCATGGTCGTCTAGCATCTAGTTGCTTATTTCTCCGATTCAAATTTGAAAGTGAATTATCAGAAAGAATTTCGTTCCTGCCAACGATAACACAAGTTCCCCATACGAAAGTTAGAAGAAAAACAGTAGATCCAGCAAGCAAGCCGACTCCGGTTAGAACTTTTTCTTCAGCAACATCCTTACTTTTGGAAAGTCCTGCCACTGAAAAATTGAACCCAATATATTCATTAGAAGCAAAAAAAACGAATACACACTTGCACAAAAACGAAATGAAAATATATACGTACCTACAATCATCATGGATTCAGGGAATGCCCCAAGGATTTCGAAAACCGAATCACCAAAAATACCAGGTAGAATTTGGAAAACAAGCTCACTTCCTTCTGTGACATATCTCTCACCAAGAAATAACAAGTACTCATAAACAACAATCTGAAAAACATGTCCTAAGAGATTGCTTGAACATGGTAAAAACCCATACATATGTTCACAAAATTCCTCAGAATTAGTCGTCGTCGTCGTTAACGTTGTGTTTGTTGTTTCAACTTGCTGCTTCAACTGTTTAATGTACATCGTATCATGATAGGAATTCATTCCATCTGAAACTAAATCATCGTATTGCAGCAATGAGCGACCTCGACATTCTACGGCGTGTAGTACGAAGAAACAAACAAAAATGCAGAATCTAACTTTCGACATGATCAATCCCAGTTGAATGGTAATCCTAACTACTCGAACGAACTTTTATTCGAATATGAGATAAGTAGAATAATGAATTTATATTTATATATAGTAGAGATATTATCCGCCAGGTGTTAAGTTTTTTTATTTTAATTTCGTGTGGACTATTATTGAGTTGCATGATTGAAGAAACACGACGATCTTTTCCCACGTCGTATTCACATTTTAGAGATATGGAATTGTCAAGTATTTATTTTGATTTTATGCAATAAATAAAGAATCATGGTGTGATTCACGATCACCGGATCAATTTTTTGGTATAGGTCCCCCTCATTTGTGTACGTAATAATATTGACAATTAATTAATTAATTTATCTATGAATGAAGCTTAACTACTGAATTTGTTCAAACAAATTATACTTTTTTTTTTTCCTTTTTAGTATTTAAGTAATTTAATAAACTTTTTTTTTATTACAAGAAGGCAAACTCAACAAGGGAACTTTTTTAAATACCCAAAAGTGTCAAAGGCAAAGGGAATAAAAGCATGTCCATTATCAATAAAATCATGCTGGAGAGGGAGCCTTGCCGATGCCTACTAATGGAAAAATCATTAACTCCAAAATCCCTTCAAGAGGATCCGATAAATAAAGATATCTCTCACATGATCATGTCTATATTTGAAACAGAAAACAAATCAGGGTTAACTCCCAAAGATAAATAACAGAAAACAAATCATGCTAGCAAAACATATTATTAGGCAGTACACCTCAATTGCCTATCATAAAAGCATGGGTACATACATGTGGGTGGTTGAGTTCTGTCCACCAAGTAGTAATAACATCGGCACAAGCATTGACTTCCCCATATATGATTAGACATGCATGTTACCTTCTTGACTAGAAAGATTTGATTCGTCACTCTGAGTTTTATATATAATCAAATCCACGACAGCCTGATCGAGGAGTTGATTAATTGGTGCTGTGCTCATCTGACAGGGATTTGGCGTACGTACATGTCAACAAACCAAAGGAGTGCTTAGCGTAAGGATCCCATAATTGTTATCACATATCATGTTATAAAACTCCACTTGTAGGAGCCAAAACTTTTCTGGGTGGGCAGAGTTGGGCTTGCTGCTCTCAGATGGGGTAATTCACCTAATTTGGTGCCTAAAGATATATAGCGAAAAGACTTGACATTAGTTGACTGTTGGCCGTGTGACAGCGGGTCTGACAATTAATTTGTCTGTAAATGAAGCTTAAATACTGAATTTGAAATCTTATTTTACAATCGAATCCTATTTTGCTCATATAATCCTGTCTCTTATAAAAAAAAAAAATATTTTCCGATCAAAAAAACAGAAAATATAAATTTGTTTAAACAGCTTGCACTTTGATAATGATATTAATTGCACATGTTACTTGCAGCTTGACTAAAAAGATTTTATTTGTCAGTTGTTTTATAATCAAATTCTCGCCAACCCGATCGATTGAAGAGTTGATTAATTCACAGCTGTGCTCATTTGAGAGAGGTTTTCGGTTATTCCTTACCTACATGTCGGCAAACGGAATAAGTGTTGTTCATATTTATACTGTGATTTTCCTTTAATCTGCACAATTTTTATTTATTTTTTTAATCTGTACAACTGTAGCAGGTACGTAGTTCCCAAATTTTACAGCCGGTTACTAATCATCCAGTAGAGAAAGGTCTGCTGTGTTCTATATATAGGGAATCCGTAAACGTGTATCAATCATGTTGATTTGAAACCAAAAGGCTTTGACATTAGTTGGCCGGCCGTGTGACAGAGCCATCAGACAATCGCCTCATGCATACGCTCCTTTCTACATCTAAGAGGTCGTTAATGTAGATTAATACTAGTAATCAAGTTCTAATAATGAATTAATTGAAACATCTATTTTTATTAAATTTATTATTAATAATTATAATTAATAATAATGAAGAAAAGGAATCGGATACCTTTTCAGAGATTATAAGAAATGCTTTGAAAACCAATAATGTTATGAGTCATGAAGTATTGAAGTGATCAACCAATAAATTACTTGTTTTATCATGAATATCATGCTCAACATGTCTTAATCTAGTTTTTAATCATGGTTAGGGCCCGTTTTGCGTTTGTGGAAATGTTATTTATGCCCCTACTATCCATGGGCCTTGCACAAACACCCTTATGGGTCTTTACAAATACCCCTGATGGCAGAAGTGAAATTATGAATTGAAAAATAATTAACATCATTCCAGTTTTAACCTTCCCCACTTATACTTCAACTTCTTCATTATTCACTCAAGAAAAATCCATTTTCAGTTTTCACGTCTGGGAAAAACCAGTCTCCGTCGCCACCACAACCAACACCACCATCATCTCCATCGCCGTCAACACCACCATTATTATCGAGATAGATCGAGAAGAGTTTTGAAAGGGGATCAAGAACAAATTAAGTGAGTAGATCTGAATCTGAGAGGGATAAATGGTTGTAGCTGTTGTTGACTGAATCAAGATGAAATGGAAGATGGTTTTGTTGATATTAGGGTTTGAGTTGATGTTGCAGTCGGAAGGGAGATGAAACTAAAGAAATTAGGGGAGATGAAGGTGTTGCCATCAATTTGCAGTAATGAAGGAGAAGATCGACGAAGTTGCTGCTAATGATTAAAAGAAGGGGTTTATGAAGAATCAGTAGATGAAGATTTCGATTTCATGTAATTTTTTAATTCGATGATTTGCATGTTTGAAACCATTTCAGGTAGTTTTCGATTTGATAATTTCGAGTCGATATTTAGATTTCGTGTTGATTTTGATTTGAAGATTCAGATTCAGTCACTAGATTTATATTTCGTGTTGATTTTGGAAAGATTGTTTGTTGTTGTTGTGGTGGTGGTGATATCTTCCGGATCGGAAAGAAGAAGAGTATACAAATGATGGTGGTTGTGCTTATTGCCAAGGTATGGTTTCCATTCTGGAATCGTCTATTAACTGTTAATTTGATTTTAATTGAATTGTGGTTGAATTGGGTAATTATAGATGGATTTGATTGTGAATGGTGGTTTGTGATTGACTGGATTGTGGAGCGGTGAATGGTGTGCTTTTCTAAAGAAGATATTTCTGTTATAGATGTATTTGATTGTGGTACTGATCTTGAAAAGGATAATTTCAGGTGATTGGTAGATGGAACTGGTGGTGCTATGACAGTTTGTTAGTATTGGTGTTGTGTAAAAAGGAAGATGCTTAAATTGGTGGTAGCAGGTAATGTTGGATGAATAGTGTCGTAATTGCAGCTGTTGCAGAAGCTACATAAAGTGTTGATGTTGTTGGTTGGTCGTGACTCAAGAGGTTGAAAAATGTATGAAGTGATTGAATGCAATTGGTTTGTGCTGATGTGCTGAGTTGTGGTGTAGATGGTGAGATGATTATGGAGAACAAAACCTAGATGTATGTTAGGTTTTACAGGTTATGCTCAAGGGAATGCAAGGCTGAGATAGTATAGTTATATTTATATCAACGGATGAGAGATGGGTAGTGAGGAAGTGGTGCTAGAGAAAGAAAGAAAGCAATGGTAATGAGACGTCTTAACCTGAAGGTGTCACTGTTGCCCGGAGTTGGATTACGAGTCATGAGATGAAATGTGCAGATTATGAAGTTGTTTTAGATAGTTCTGAGCTCACTAGCAGATTCAAAAAATGAAGATTATGATGGAGATTATGAAGTTACAAGAGAAGCTGTAGATTGAGTATTTGTTCAGTCAAGAGAAATGGTTGGTGTTGATGATGATGTTATTGCTACAAAAATTGAAGGAAGTAACAGGTGCAATAAATTTCAGGTATACTATCTTTTGATGCCATTATCGATTCAGTAAATTTAATTTGCTTGAATAGTGTGATACTGAACTGTAGAAACATCGAAAATAGCTTCATTGTGTTTGCTTCATTTAATTCTTGAACTCTAGATTTTTTGATCAACTAGAGAAAGTTGCTTCCAACTTTGGAGACAACTTGACCAAGTTGCTTCCACTATTGGAGACAACTTGAGCTAGTTGCTTCCTTTTTCTGAAGACAACTTGACCAAGTTGCTTTCAGTTTTGGAGGCAACTTGATCTAGTTGATTCCAAATTGGAGGCAACTTGAGCTAGTTGATTCCAGTTCGGAGGAAACTTGGTTATGTTTTTGGGTCCATTTATTCATCTGAAATTATCTTATACATATATCTTAGAGTATTTGTGACAAATTTGTGGTGCAATGATAACACAGGGTTTGTGTTGAGTTGTTGATGATGGTTGTGTTGCTGGTGCTCATGCTTTAAAGTCAAGAGAGTAGATGAATGCTTAGGAAGTTGAGAAGGAACTCAATATGAATCCAGGCATTGAAAGCATAACAAGAAGTTGTTACTGCTTGTGTGTTGCTGATGGTGTTTGAGTAGGGGCATGGAAGTGACTGCAGCTATTGGCTCATGTTGCAAGTGTTCATAGAAGGTTGTGGTCATGAAGCTATTACAGGTAGAGTTGCAGTAGCAGAGATGAAGGGTGTGGTGTTGTATGGTGGTTCTTTGATTTGTTGGTTGAACACTGATGGTGTGGCGAACCTGTGGTGCAATGGTAGCACAACTGACTATATGTCAGTATATGTGTGTTCGATTCACACTAGGTTCACTTATAATTTTTATTTTTTTTAGAGACAACTTGTGCTAGTTGCCTCCATATATGGAGACAACTTAGGCTAGTTGTTGTCACTTTTTGAAGACAACTTTGTGCTAGTTTCCTTTATTGTTGAAGACAACTTGAGCTAGTTGCCTTCGATATGAACACAACTTCAGCAAGTTGACTCCACATGGTGGTGGTGGTTGGCGGAAGCGATGGTGGTTGACGGAGGTGATGGTTGGCGGTGGCGGTGGGTGTCGGTTGTTGGCGGCGGCGGTGGTAGTAGACAGTGGTGGTGTTCGTTAGCGGCGGCGGCGGTGGTGGACAGGGGTGGTGGTTGGCGGTGGTGGTCGTAGATGGTGGTGGTTGGCGGTGGTGGTCGACGGCGGTGGCGGTTGGTGGTGGTCGGCGGTGGTGGTGGTGGTCGTCGGTGGTGGTAGGAGGCGGTGGACAGTGGTGGTGGTTGGTGGTGGACAGTGGTGGTGGGCATTAGAGATTTTTTTTATTTTTTTTATTATTTTTGAATAATGGTAATGGTGGTGGTTTTGTATATACACTATATAAAAGAGGGTATTTTAGTAATGTATTAGGCTTAGGGGTATTTGTATAAGTTGATAAGGATATTTTAGAAGGGGCTCTATAGTAAGGGTATTTAAATAATGTTCCCATTGTGTTTCCTACAAGACATTGAATTAAAATTATCATTCAGCATAACCAGCACTGCCGTAATATAATGGCTACCAATTTTAACGCAATTGGTCTGTCGCAAGTAATTGGATATGAAACCCACTTTAAACTACTCCTTTCGTCTTCCTTCTACTAGCGCAGGTGGACTATAAATATATTTTTTATTTTTTATTTTTTTTATAATTTTTTTTATTATTGGATGAAGAGTATTACATTAACTTGTTGGAAGCCTAACAATCTAAGATCCAACAATATACTACTACATTAATTGAATAGGTTACTGTGCTAACCTACCAGCGAGCATTATGGGTAACCTAGACAAGGGAGCCGAAGTGGATGGGGGATGAGATTGTGTCACAAGGGGGGCAAACTGACACTACCTTCCATGTTAATTCCTGCAATATTACGCCATTGGGGGTTTGAACCTGGGACCTCGCATGAAACTTCGGGGAACGGGGATGACCAGCTAAGCTAGGGCCCGTTCTTGTATAAGAATTTTTTTATCGGATAAATTGAATTACATAGGATTATCCTCTTGTATACATTTGGCCATATAGTTGCAACATGGTTTGCATCTCTATGCATAAAAGTGCAAATTCAATTATCAAAACTAGAAAGGATACTTAGACTTGTAGTTGCAGGAAATCCCACAACTACACCATGTTAAGATCACACGAATATTAATCCCAATTTCAAGAATTACTATCTAAACTTTATTAGAGTTTCTAAAAGATCTTACAAAAAAAATAAGAGTACAATGTAATCAAATAACTCTCAGACTTTCTCTCTCCTATTTGCTCTCTAATTCTCCCCAAAAAGATATCTCTCCTCCTCAAATCTGCTTGGCTCTATATATAGTATATTACACAATGGATGACAGCCAAGCTCTCCTTTATTTTCGAATCGAGCTTGCGGAATTCTCGCGAATGTATAAGGGTTTTCTTCGCAATGCTTCTTAAATCTCGCAAAGACTTCACACTTTCCTCATGATTATGCTGATGTCACTTGTTACGTCATTCTTCAAGTAACCTGTGAAGTCTTCGCAAATGCTTACTGGTTATAATTTCGCTGGCATGTAGTTGTTGCGAGATTCTGATCCTACATCTTGCCTCTTCTCATGTCTTCTCTGAGAAGAATAGAATGATATGAGAACTACCGCAACCGCTCATCTTTCAACATTCTTATCCTATGGCATGATTCTGTACTTTACGCAGAATAAATTACACGCGTCTCTTCCTCCATTCAATTCTTGACACGTCCTTTTCAACCGCCAATTCTCAATCGTTCACGTCTACTATTCGCATTAAATGAGTTTATCTTCTCGAGAATTTCTTCTCTCTATATATATCTTTCTTACTCTTCTCTTTTTTCCCTTTTACTTTCTTCTTATCCCATGTGCATTTTTGTTCATTGTTCTTCCGTAAATTCCGTTTCTGCTATTGTAAATTTTCTTCTTTCTTCTTCTTTTAATCTTCACGTCTTCATTCCCATACTTAAAGATGCCTCAAAATGGCCAGAAATATGAAGAATCTTTCGAAGGTGTTCAAAAAGATCTCAAAAAGAGAGGTTTTACCCTTTCCACTATTCCTAATCTAAGTTCGAAATCCATTATTTCTTTTAAGTTGTTTTCTGTGCATCCTTGTAACGATAGAGAAATCATAATCTTGCTTGGTCAGCCTCTCACTAGTCTCCCCATACCTCTTTACAACCCTGATCTCCCTCTTTTTTATAAGATCCTTTCCCATGCGAAATTTTCGCGAGCAATCTACCAACTGAGTGGAGATTGTATTCGTCTTCTACTTGAATTCGCCAACTGGGATGCTGGCTTGGGATCTCTTTATCCACCAGAATTTAGGGACCCTAAATTCGCTGGTATGGCGATAATCGCCGAGCAATATACTATATAAAACCTTTTTGAGAATTATGAAGTGTTAATCATGAAGAAAGATAGCACTCGCTGGGGTGTTCGCTTGAAGAGGAAAGAAAATGTTGCGAACGTTAAAATTCTTATGAAAGACATTGATTGGCATTCTGGTAAGAATAATACCCTGTGCCAATCTAAAGATGATAAGTGGTGCGTCTTTCCATTCATCCTGAAGGTTCATTACATCTCAGGTTCTCATGCTTTACCTGAGAATCTCGCTGCATATCAACCATGGGTATTCAATTGGCCCGAAAAAGAAACTGAGGTATGTTTCTAAATTTCGCTCAGATTATAGTTCCCTATATATCCCTACTATTTGTTTTTCTAATTCTTGCGAAATTTTAGGTTGAAAAATTGAGAGAAAGCTACATCAAAACTAAGAAAGCCAGCTTCTTATCAGTACTGCGTTCGATCACGGATGAAGTAAGAAATACTCCTTTTATTATAATTAAAAATATATTGTTGCCTCTATTTCTTATCTTCATCTGTGTGCGAAGGTTGGCATTGAAGAAGAAGAAAAAAAATCTGAAGAACCTACCAAAGCTGGAAAAACTAAAGGTAAGAGTAAAGGTACTCTTCGCAAGGAGAAACCTAGTACCTCACTTTCTCTAAGAACCTCTCCAAGAAACGAAATATTCGCACCCCTTCCCCTTCAGATGAAAGAACAAATGATGATGATGTATTCACAAAGGAGAGTGATCCATCTGAATCTTCAATGGCGCAACTTTTTGGCATATTCTCTGATTCTTTTCAAGGATTGGGTGATGTTCCTCTAACTAACACCTGCAAGGCTATTGCTAACATTTGTGATGCTACTTTGTTGGATGGTGATGATTCCCGTCGTGGAGTTTCTAGATCAGTAACTCCAAGCTTCTTAAACTCGCTTAATATCCTGGTGAACTCTCATATCTATACTTCTCTTTTTAATTTCAATTCGAAATTATAGTTTGTTTTGACCATTTTTTGTATATTTTCGCAGGCTGGAAAAGCTTCTTATGCAGTTACTTATGACTTAATTAGGAGATGTGAGAACTTTGAGAAGAAAATTTTTCATCTTCGCAAGAAGAGCGAAAAATTGGAAGTTAAGGTTGTGAACCTTCGCGAAAAGAACAGACAACTGGAAATCGAAACCTCCACATAAAATTTCTAGTCTTCAGAGTGAAAATGATCAACTCTATGGTATAAAGTTTTTCTTCTTTCTTTTTATTCCTCTGTCCCATTGCTTTTCCTTATTTGATTAATCACTTTTGCATACGTTTATGGTCTTTCAAATGAAGCCACCCTTCTTCGCTCATTTCCTAATTCTATGGATAATGATACCCTTCTAGAGCACATTAACAATTCTTTAAACAGTTTTACAAACGACAAAATAAAATCTCTTTCTTTAAATGAACTCAGATCTAAATTCCATCTTTTAGAGATTGATCATAGATCCAACTTAAGCTCAGCAAACCAATTTAAACGCCTCTTCCTTAACTCCAAAGATGAAATTAATCCGCTAAGAGCCAAAATTAACAATCTTATAGATGATAAAGATCGCATTACTAATCAAGGTGCCCAAGCTTTAGATAAATTCCACCTATCCCTTCTTGAAATCCAACTTGAGCGAGATAGAGTTATCCGCGAAAATGACACTCTCGTCGAAAGAGAGAATCAAGTTCGCTTATGTCTCCTTATAAATAGTGAAGATGAATTCTCTTGGGCTGCGAAAATCTTAGATGATGCCAGAAACAGTTTAGGTTTAAATGTTACACTTCAAGAGGATCACTTGACCTTGGTTAGAGATATGATTTTTGACAGAGAAGGTTGTTAATTTTGCTTCCTTATTAACTATTCATTCCTATTAACTCCAATTACATTGTTAACTTGATGTGTCTGAGAGGGAATTTTGTAAGAAGATTGAAGAACTAGAGTCCAAGAATAAAGAACTTGAAGCTGCAAAAGAACAGTTAGCGGAAAATTTCTCTGCTTGCTATGATAAATGTCACTGTCTCAAGAGCTAGTTGAAGTTAACTGTTGATAATTTCGAAAATGATGTTAGTCGTTTTTGCAGTAGAACTATTGAGAGCCTCTGTGATGATAACAACATCCCTCACTCTAAATATCCTTGTCTCTTAAAAGAAATTCCATAGAATACATTCCCTATGGATATTTCAGATAGTGATGAAAGTGATGAAGAAAATGAGAATGAAGAATAAATGGAGGAAGAAGAAGAAATGGAGGAAGAAGTTGAGAGAGAAAAAAAAGAGGAAGAAGAAGAAAGTAATAAAGTAGAGGATGAATCTCGTAGAAAATAGTTTCTCTTTTTGAAATACTTGTATACTTGTTCTTTAATCTTCTGATCTTTATGTAAATCCATATTTGCGAATTTATTCAACTCCCAAAATTTCTCAATATAATTTCTATCTTTTTTGTCTTATTTGTATATGTTAGAAAGGCAACTATTGTTCGCAATAATAATCCATTAGCCAATGTATTATCATATATAATTTTCAGGCGGAAGCAAATAACACTTTACCTCTATTAAGCATTCCCATACTTGCCTCTATTATTTGTTCCAAATGAAAGATTAAGCATGTTATCTCTTAATACTATCATTCATTATCACATACTCTGGTCTGCGATATTCGCAGATGTGTTTTGGTTTTTCTGAAAATTTCTTTACCAAATATGGTACCAAACATGTCTTGGAATTTTCCAAAATATGTCTTGGTATTTCGCAATTGTGTTGTCATTATTTGTTTTTTATGTTGTATTATTTTGCCTTTATAAGTAAAGGTCCTATTTTTCCACCTCTTGTTTTTGCGACAAAATTGCAGGACGTATGTACACTTTCATATTCCATTGATCTTGCCTTATCATTTTCTTGTAGTATTGTCTTTGTATTTATTTCCTGCGACAATATGATAGGCCTGAATATTCTTGCGAACATAAACCCCCATGACATTGTCGTATTGCAACGAAACCGGAGGACGTTATTACACTTTCGTGTGCTAACCCATTGATCTCGTCTTATGTTTCTTTAGTATTATTTCCTCTGTAGGATCATTGCACGAATATGACAAGCCTTAATACTCCCGTGAGTAAAAATCCTCATGATATTTGCGTCTTCGACACTTATAAGCTCCCTAATGAAGGGTGTCTTCCTTATCATCCTCCTTGTTTCCCCTTCAAGGAGGCATACCTCCACCATACAAGTTTGGCTCCTCCCATCCGGTCTTAACAACAACTAGTTGTTTTCACAGCATTTTACCACTTCTCCTATGTGGCTCATGGTTACAAGACTGCACCTTAAATGGGGTTTTCTTCGGACCGAGTGCATCATAGCCAAGACCTTCCAAGAATGGCCAGGTACGCTCCAGATGCCCTACGTACTCTTGGCTCAACCGTATACCTCGGCGCATTGATCAAGTTCTGCACTCCTTAGGTTAGACCCTTAGTCGTCCAATCTAAATCATAAGTTTAGGTTGAAAATCCAAGGTACCTCTCTTGGATGGGATTTATTGACCCTAAATCTCCATGACCCAGGTTCCGGGGGTGGTGTAACCTTTCCCTGAGCCATGCAATAGGTCCCCCCTTCTATGACATACTTTAGGTCTTATATTTGCCTCTTGCAAAATTTTATTTCGTGAACTAGGGTGTACGCCATAGTAGGATTTCCTCTATCTTTATGTTTCTTTTGTGAAAATCACAATTTCTGCGAAATTTCGCGTTTCTTCATTTTGTTTTTCTGTGAAATTATCGCATATTATCATTCTCATTTCTGTAATTTCTTATTTTTCTTTAAACAATAAAAGATACTTTGCAAATTCATTGTTACAAATTTTCTCCTTTTCTGTCTCTTCTCAATTTGATCAATTTTATTCTCCTTTCACATTTTAAGTTTCTTATCTTTGCTACCTTGTGCTTGTGCTTCTTGAAGGTCTCTCACACTATTGATGATCACACTTCACAGAATACTCTTTGAGTTCGCCTGTTCAACAGCCATTACTTTCGCAGCATTCTCCTCTCCTCCACATTCTATTGTGTCTACCATCAGCCTTTCACTTTGTTGTTTTTCTCTGACGTTATTCTTCTAATTGCTCTTCTTATCTACTCTTTCTTCACATTTTTGTACATCAATTTCGTGATATTTTCTCCCTTCAACCCAATCTCCTCTTATGATTCCAACACCACTAGGATGAGGAAACTTAATACATTGGTGGAAGGTTGATGCCACTCCTAGGATTCCGTGTAGCCAAGGTCGACCAATTAGAGCATTGTACGGTGATTCCACGTCAACAAAACAGAATTAAATTTCAGAAGATAACCCTTTCAGAGGAATTCTCATAGTAATATCTCCCTTTGGTTTATTCGCAGCTCCATTAAATCCATAGATCTTGTATGTCAAAGGTATCAAATCCTCATCCTTGCCTCCCATAGTTTTGTAAGTATGATAAAATAGAATATCTACATAACTTCCAGTATCAATCAATATTTTATTGATCGACCACGAATCCTCAGCTTCATCATATTCATCATCACTAGGTTTCGGATTGATCTCTTGTTTTACCACCAAAGGATTATCATGCATTTCTCCACTTCTGGAATCTCTTTTGATGTAAAAGAAATACTCCCTCCGTTCCATTTTACTTGAAGTTATAGAGTTTTTCACGCAGATTAAGAAACAACATATAGAGTATTTTTTTTCCAAATCTTCCCTTATTAATAGCTTCATAAAAATTTAAATCACCTAGTTTTTAGTTTCAATATTTTGTGTAAATTACGAATCTCGTTGTAATTTAATTGGGATAGAGTATTATCCTCTATGGAGTAGATTTAAAAACTAGAATAATTATGCATCTACTAATTTCAATGAAAATTAATGGTATGGTATGATTCCAAAGCAAGGGAAAATTAGTAAGAATTTGGGAAAAAAGCTTAAACACTCATCTATTTTGGAACATAAAAAGAACCCTAAAAAAGAAACTAAAATGGAACGGAGGGAGTAGGTTGTTTCTGCCATTCTTTTAGTGGCGAAGCCTTCGCAATGTTCATAATTTCTCTTCCATCAATATCTCTTGCGAAAACTCTGCTCAAAACATTATCATGAATATCTTCTATTGTTTTGTACGAATGTACAATTGAATTACATAATAGATTTTTTTGCCTTTGCACCAACTTCAATTAGAAATGTGTCTCCTCTTTTTGTTGCATTTACTCTGCGATCTTTTGGTGGTGGTGGTGGTGGTATAAGCTGCGGCTGCCTTATCAAAAAATGGTTCAATTTGCCCTGATCTATCATTCTAAGAATAATTCTCTTAACATTTCTGCAATCATTTGTTGTACTTCCATGGAAGTGATGATATGAGAAAAATTCATGACATCTATTGGCTGAAGGCGGCTCACTCCCCATATTCCAAGGTGCTGGGATATTTTCCATTAAGATTATTGCTTCCCAAATCTTTTCCACACTAGTATTTAAAGGAAGCATCTTTATTTCTTCCCATACTACCTTATTTGTTCCTTGACCCCTATAATAATTTTGTTTCTGTCCCCCATAAGTTTATTGAGGTTGATCAAGTCTTTGAATCTTGTTATTTTCCCCACGATTATAAAATCTTCTTTCTCTATCAAGATCTTCTTGATCGCGGCTTACCATTGCCACCAGCTTTTGTTGACTTTCAACCACCATCTTTCCTTGTTGTTCTTGCGAAGTGTTCGCCACTATATTTGTTAGCTTTGGTAATAAACTTGCATTTGATATCTTTGAACTTGCATTCACAACTGGGTATGATTTCATCTCACCTTGTTTTTCTTCAAGAGAAATGTACTCCTTTTGATAATCTCGCAACTCAGTCATTGTGATAGTATTCTTGATTCTGAAAATTTAAACATATAATAAATTGGTGGGGAACATTGCATTAATGAATGATAATATAAGGTATCTTTTGTCCACACCACCAGCCATGTTACTGCACATTGTCTTCCACCTCATGGTTAGATGCTTCAAACTTTCACCAACTCTTTGTTTTAATCCAAATACATCTTCAATGCCCGGACGTGATGAATTGTTTCTTATGTAAGATCCCAAGAATACCGTTTGTAAGTGATTAAAAGATTCTATGGTATTCCTTGGTAAACCTTCAAACCATTTTAACTCTTCACCTGTCAATCTTGATGCGAAATATTTACACAAAACAACAACATGCATCTTACGTAAGCCTTGATGTGTTGGACTGCATAAGTTATACCATCGAAGATGCTAGTTAAGGCAGGTAGATTGCATTTTGGTGGTATTCCCCTCAACTTTACTTCTTGTGTAAAAGGTGTTTTTTGCAGCCTCTTCAATTGCCTCATCCAACTGTCTTCTGCCTCCTTCCCTTATATTATTGAGCATCCCTCTCATCTTTGCCAATTCTCCTAGAATTTATTCATTCACAGCTGACCTTTGGTCCATTGGTCTATTTAACGCTGATTCTCTTCTTCTTCGCTTATGCCTATATTACCTTGCGAAATCTTGTTTTTCTTACTCGTCATCCTCTTCTCGTCCTCTCCTACGAGATTCTCCTTCACCTCTTTTTTGTGTTCACACATGATTTTGCCTCTCATTTTCTCCTTTGGGGCCTTGCTCATTCCTCGCTACTTCTCTTCCTTGTCTTTCAAGCCTTCTTTGTGCTCTTTATATTTCTTCATTAATGTTGTCATTGTTGCGATAACTTTCATGCCTTATTTCATGATTATCATAATTATTCTGACGTATAGCCTCCTGGAATTCTGGTTCTTCAACTTCTGCCCTCATCCTTATTCGATCTCTTTCGCAAGCTATGCGTTCTTGTGCAGCATTATGTCTCTCAATTTTAGCTTTTATTTCTTGTTTATTTCTTTGTACCTCTCTCCCATACAGTATCCTCCTTGATTCCTCCCGATTTTCTTAATCATCTTGATTATTTCATTCACAACGCTGTTCACTCTCTCCATTAAGGTTGTGTACATCTTTTTGAATATCCTTAACAACATCTTCCACAAGAGAATCTCGTCTTTCTCCTCTTCTAATTGATCTTGAATTTGATCTTGTGGTACTCCTTGACCTTGTATTTTGTAACCTCATGTTTTCCATTCTCAACTCATGATTTTGTCGTGTTAAATTTGCATGTTCCTCTGCCTCTAATCTCCTTTCTTCATATAACCGCTGCCTTAACGCCTCTAATGTTTCATTCTCTTCATCTCCATGGATTAATCCCCCTTTCACTTCTCTATCCCTCACCATTTGTCCTAATCGTTGACTTTCTTCTACTTCCTCTGTTGAATCCGTCAAGGAAGTGTGTACGCTGACTCTATCATAATCAATGGTTCTATTTTGTACCGGTACATGTTGAATTGGAGGTTGAATTCATTCTTCCTCATTATTTCTTTCTCCCATCCTAGATGATTCTCCAACTTCATTCCTTATCCATCCAGCGATTCTCTTACTCCTCATTACCATCTTAACAATTTGTTAAAAATTGCACAAATTCTTCAACAATTATTACGATCTTTTTCAAATCACAACATCAACTTTCAACCCTATCTTCAAACTATCTTGAATCTTCTTCAATCAATCCCTATTTCTAGCGCCATTATATAGTTGCACTAAATCCCACAACTACACTCGTTAACATCACACGAATATTAATCCCAATTTCAAGAATTACTATCTAAACTTTATTAGAGTTTCTTAAAGATCTTACAAAGAAAATACGAGTATAATGTAATCAAAATAACTCTCAGGCTTTCTCTCTCCTATTTTTTCTCTAATTCTCCCCAAAAAGATCTCTCTCCTCCTCAAATCTACTTGGCTCTATATATAGGATATTACATAGTGGATGACAGCTAAGCTCTCCTTTATTTTCGGATCTAGATTGTGGCATTCTCGCAAATGTATAAGGGTTTTCTTCGCAATGCTTCTTAAATCTCGCAAAGACTTCACACTTTCCTCATGATTATGCTGATGTCACTTGTTACGTCATTCTTCAAGTAACCTGCGAAGTCTTCGCAAATGCTTACTGGTTATAATTTTGCTAGCATGTAGTTGTTGTGAGATTCTACTCCTACAACACTATCGATTACATTGTTTCCGTTAGTCTATTTTATCGACTCAAATCTATCATTGACTGCTGATATCACATTTAAACAATCTCCGTCCAAATGAAGATTTCAAATTCCTTTTCATTTAGCCCATAAAATAGCCTCCAATAGCGTATTTCCTTTAATTCCTTCTATTTTATCGACTCAAATCTATCATTGACTGCGAGATTCTGCTCGGGATCGAAAGCTTTTAAGTGACAACATCGAGCTCCATTGTATTCACCTAATAACTGCTGAATTTATCTATTATTCTGACAAGATGCTTAGCTTTTGAAGTATTGACCTTGATAATATCAAGCAATCATCTGGAAACAAAACATGTGAAACAACATGACAATGTTTGTTTATTTTAATGCCATGAATAAGCTCATCTTATTCAGCTTTCAGTAAAGCTTTAGGTCTACCATAGTGACGACTAAATGGGAGAAAGGATGGAAAAATGCTTGGGGTTCGCATGTGCTGACGCTCATCCTACAGCTAGCCAGCTATCTCATTGTACCTAAATGTCTTTTTTTTTTAAATATAGTGGCCCATGAAATATTTTTTGATCAAGTGGCACATGAATTTTTTTTTTTTTTTGAAGCATAAATTTATATTGTTGATGGGATATAAATTACTTCCCCCAACCAATAATGTTTCTAAGGGGTGTTTTTGGGGGGAAAATACTAAAATACCCTTCCTTCAAAATAAAAATCAAAAAACAAAATCATATCCTCAATTTCCATCTTCACCTCTTATTAATCTATTTTAGGGTTAGGGCTTTGAAACCTAAATATTTCCCACTCCCTTTCAAATTCTAAATTTCCCCCACTCCCTTTCAAATTCTCTTCTCCTTCTCTGTCCGTTCCTCACTTTGAAATCGATATTATTTTTTTACATTCGGAAGTGATGAAGACCATGCCAGTAGTGATTAAGACCATGCCGGAAGTGATTATATCATGCCGGAAGTGATGAATTGCATGCCGGAAGTGATGAAGACATGCCGAAAGTGATGTAGACCCTGCCGGTATAGACGAAGACCATGCCGGTAGTTATGAAGACCATGCCGGTAGTGATGAAGACCATGTCGGAAATATTTTTTTACATCTCCGGAAGTGATGAATACCATGCCGGAATAGATGAAGACCATGTTGTAAAATGGTGCCGGCATGCTTGATAACTAACATTCAATGCCGTAACTAAATGCCGGCATGCTCGATAGAAATCTATCAATGCCGGTAGTCAAGTGAATTTTTTTTTTAAAATTTCTGGATACTTTACATCATGTGCTGGCAAAGAAATTTAAGCAACATATTATGCCGTTAGCAGTACCGGCATGCTTGAGACTAACTGTGCCGGCAGTGGACTGATTAAAACCAGAAAAAAATCAAAATGGAATAAGTTTTGGATTTCAAAACCAGAAAAAAAATTCTACGAGACGCTGTGCCGGCAGGTCGAACACATCCGTGAGGGGATACGCCCCCACGGATCCCCTGGATAGCGGTAGGTAAAAAACAGTTTATGTACCGGCTTGAATTTCATAATCGAGGATAAGATCGGTGCCGGCATGGACGTGGTACGAATACCACTCCAATATGGATGCTTCCGGCATTGTATTCATACCACGTCCATGCCGGCACCGAGCTTTTTTAGCTGCAAAAATGGTGGATTCAAAGAAAAAAAAAATTAAATTTTCAACCTCTTAGCAGCAATTCTCCCTTCACAAACATCCTCCATTTTCACCAAAAAACATTCTCTCTCAAATACTTTTTCTCTCCTTCTACTCTCACCTCACTCACCCAAATACAAATAAAAATACACACTAATCATTTAACAAATACTTACGATTTTTCCTAATTATAATTAAACATTAAACCTGATTAGTGAGGGGTAGATTAGGAATTATATAAAATACTTAGATAAGGGGTGACCCTGATTTGATATTTAAATCCAATGTTTGTCCTTTTCCTCTATCTCCCAATTAGTTTTAGTATCCCCAATGGCAATCGCGCATTCTTATTTATTGTACATGGATAATTGTGTTTGGGGTGCGACAAAGGTTAAAACAGAATACTTAAGAAATCAAGATAAATTTCTTAATATAAAAGATTTTGCAAAATCATCCTTTATATTAAGGATGGACAGAGTACTCATAGATATTACCAAACACGATAAATATATACTTATTTTATACCCTCGGTTCCATTTTAGTTGACGATTTATACTTTTGTTTCTAGTTCCAAAATGCTCATGGGATTTCATTCCTCAAAACTTCCAAAAACATCCTTGAATTTTATCTTGGAACTATAAATTTTATTTCGCATAGTAATAACAATCAATATTAGAAGATTTTTGTAATGGACATCGATGGGAAAAATTTAGTCTCATTTCTTTTCCTTAATCTGTGTGAAAATTTATAAAAACTCGTCCAAAACAAAATGATGTGAATATATATGGAACCCAAGGAGTATATATCTAGTGTCTCGTTTCTGGTTTTCCATTATACATAATGGAATTCAGATTTCCCCCGCCTATTGAAGTAGTAATTACTAAACAAAGGAGGAACTTAATTTTTTTCAATTTTTTATTTTATGTAATGGAAAACCATTATACACTTTGGAAGTCAGTATGGAATTTTCACTTGAGGAAGTGCATTAAAAGTATTATGTAGCAAATAAGCTCCTATAGTTATTCCTTTAACCTAGTTTATCTCATATGCGACATCTCCAGAGTATTCTTCACTCTTTTGGTCAAACTTCTGGACAATTAACTAATATGCAGAAATCGACTATATTTTTTCACAAGGATACTTTTCCGTCTCATAAGATTTCGATTATAAATATTTTATAAATGAAACATGGGTCATGGAGAGAAATTGTCACAATTTCTTTACTTCTACATATTTAGCAATTTCTTTAGTTTTACATAGATCTAGACATTATATAAATTGTCAAAGAATTTTGGACGACATGAGTGCTAAACTGTCGGGTTGGAAAATTACGATCAACAATCGAGAATGAAACTATCCAGATTAATGTTGTTCTCAGTATCCTGGGGATGTATCAAATACGGATTCTCAAATTACTGGACATGACTATTCAGCAAATGGAGAAAGTTTAGTGTTAATACTAGTGACATAATTTTGATAACCATAATTGTACTCATAATATTTCTTGGGATAATGTTTCTCTTCCTGAAAGACCAAGAGGTTTAGTTTTGACGGATTTAAAAAAATTATAACTCTGCATTTCTTGCCAAACTAGCTTGGAATCTGTTATATAATCAACAATCTCTGTCGACTGGTGTGTTGAACGGTAAATACTTTAACGATTAATTTGAAGGTTAATCCTCCTCAGGCTTAGTTTGGTAATGTTGCGACTTTTGTAAAAACGCTTTTCTACTATGCTATGCCGCGATGTGCTGTGTAAAAAAAGCAGTTAGGTGTTTGATAAACTGGATATAAAAGCTAAAGATGATTAAAAAAAATTGTCAAATTGTGATTGGTAAAATATAGGTTCACTCAATGTAATCAACCTCTGATTCCGGTGTGTCTCGGCTGGGATCGAGAAGTCGAGACAATGTTTTATCTCCGAAGTTCTCGTTGAAATTTTGGCATGACTTTCCGGAGTTTCTGTTGTTAAAATTTATACATGACAAAGTATTTTGCATTGTCTGTTATACTAGTTTTTATTATCAGTAACTATAACAGGTGTATACCCACCTTAATATTTACAAAACACGTGAGGTTCATGCGAATAAAATATAAAGAGTCAATGATTTCTTTGTAAGGAAACGTGGTTTTCCTAGTTTAGGTCAAAGAATATGGATAAATTCTAGGAGGTTCCGGAAAGGCTCCGTTAGGGAAACATAGCTAGTTTAGAACAACTTCCATATATAAGATGGGTTTCCTAATTGACCATGGTTTCCTTGGGAACCAAGTTTGTGACTCCTATATAAGGAGGTCTAGGCTAAGTGTTTTAGTCATGAAATCCTCAATGTAAATCTCGTAGAGATGTGAGGGATTCATCCCACCTATTGAGGTGGTTATGTGAGAGACCTAATGGTGGAAGGAGTACATCATTATGGTGCTTATGGGATACTTATCGATGTTGGAAGATATGTCGTTATGGAGTATTCGTGTGGAGATGTTGGTAAGACATCTTGTTGAGGAGAAGATAATCTTGGTGGTGATGGATTAGATTATTGGTGTTGAGCTAAATGCGTCCATGGTAATCTATATCAGGGTGTGCAGAGAAGATTATCTTGTTGTGGTAGATAATGTGGTAAACGTTATCTCGTATGGGTGAAGACACTACTTTGGATCTTATAGGGTGCTTTTGAGAGTTCTTGTGTTCGATCACGTTGTGGTGAGTCGATGGATTGGTTTAGTCAATCAGTTGTGTAATTCTCAGTGTTGATTCTACAATGAATAAAGAGGTCGTATCCATTTGGTGGATGTAGACAATATTACATACATTGTGTATATTGTTGAACCACGTTAAATCCATGAGTATTTTACTTCTTGTTTCTTTGTTTATGGATTGCATCTATGTGGTTCTCTTTCCCTTCTTCTTATACTAGATCATAGTAAGGTTCATGGAGCAATCCAAGAGATCAAGTGTTTCTTGTTAGCTAATTTGATTCCGCAATATTAGCATGTAGATGGCTCTGAACCCCAACAATTGGTATCAGAGAGATCCAATTGCCTCAAGACAAAGGATTTGGTTTCATTAAGTATATGAGGATTTGATGTTACAGCTTCCGAAGATGCAGAGTTTGATGTTATCAAGTATGTGTAGGATTTGATTTCATTAGTTTTTGGAACAAAGCAAAGTAAAGTGGACTTCTAAAGGAATGGGATTATATCATGTGATATGCATTCGATATGGTCAAGATGTATGGTCTTGATGTTTATGGTGCTCTATATTGGAGATTTGACATTGGTACTTATTGGAGCGTAAACCCTATGCATGGCTTCAAGTAAGTTTATTTATTCTCTATACTTCATACTATATTCTTGTGAATTGTTTGAAAGACCTACGTAGATATGGTTTTCAATTAATCGGTGTTTGCTTGGCAAGACACAATAAGGCAAGAATATTGTAGTTGGGATACAAATATTGGTTTGTATGTTGGTGGAAGTGAAGATGTAATATTCGCATGTCAAAGTCTCATTATTGTTCCAAACCAAGGGAAACAATAATTTGGTTATATCAATCGTTATCAGTTGGATCATGTTGCTGTTATTTTTTCTTTAACCTGAAGTTGAAGAATGTGAAGATGAATTCATACTCGTTCTGCCTTAGTTTTTTGTTGCAATAAGGATTTGGGATAATCTCGTAGTAGGTTTCGTTTTGGAAGTATTAACCATTGGCCAGGGTTTGATATGTTCCAGAAGTGAAGAGTTTGTTATTCAGTCTTAGTATTTGAAGCATGTGGCTACAAATAGTTGCAAGACTTGATCGTTGGATGAGATGTGATCTTAGTTGTGGTGGATCTATGGTTTCTTATTGTATAAGAAGAAGTTTTCAACACAATTTTGTAGGGTTTGTTTGTCTGTGTTGAGTATGGCATTGTGTCGTCTAGAACAATGTTTTTTTTTGGAGTTTCTCTTGTACTGTTTCCGATGGAGAAGATAGATAGTTTGTGATCTTTTGATTCTTGCCGATGACGTTCAGTCGAAGAGTTATTTTTTGGTTGTACACCATTTGAAGTCGATCGGAGCTAGTTGTAGTGCAAGACCGTTTGGAGAAACATGTTGGTCTATTTGTGTTGTGCATACTTTCCTATTTTGGTAAAGACCCGTTGTGAGTAATTAAAAAGGTATCGCTTGGACACTTCAAGAGTTTAAAGAATCAAGATAAAATACTACAGATTATTTGTGGTGGTGTGGCTATGAAAGTTAACGCATACTGCTTGGAGAAAACATGGTGCATGAATTTGAGTAGGCTACAATTTCGGCATGTTTTTCCATCAACCTTTTATTATGCATTGGCTATTTGATTTCTTGATGATCGGCGTGATACTTTCTGTTGGAGAGAGCTACGTTATAGGAATGATAATATTTGGGGGTTTGCTTGTCTCCTCTGATTATTGAAGTTGAGTTCAATAGTGACAGAGCCTGTAGAGATGAAGGTAAAGATTTCTTTTGAGAAATTTTGGTTCAGCAAGGATATAGTTTCTGTCAAGTTATTTTCTCTACATAGCATGAGAAGATAAACACAACAACATCTTGAATTGCTTGGAGCTTGAGGAAGTTTCCAAAGGTTTCAGATTATGGCTGGGCGTAATTGGGTCTTTGTTTGAAGGACGGATTATCATATTTCACAACGTTGGTGTACGTTTGGAGCAAGATTAGGAAAGGGATATGCACATGAGAGAATGTGTGACATTATCTAGTGTTACAAGGGTAACAATGAATTCTTCGACAATGGTCACAGTTCTATCCGAGTCCGACTATGTTGTGGTTTGACTGTCATGAAGTCGAAACTGCATGCTTGCTTAAGAAATTGATAAAAGACTATCTTTACAATTATGTTAAAGCCCGTAAAAAGGTACATTTTTGTCAAATCCCGTTGATGTTGCTGAAGTGACGTAGTAAAAAGATTGGTGTGTCAGTTGTTGAAGTCTCTGTGAAGCTGGACACATGTTTGGTATGTATGCAATGGTTGAAGATATGATGAGCTTTTTTGAAGAGTAAAACTCAATTGGTGATATATGGTCATAGAATCATGATCCATTCGGATATAGGCTCGGTAAAGCAAGATTCATAGAGATGAGCTCGATATTGGCACGCACTGTCAATGATCTGTGGATTTGTTGTATTTGGTGCGCAGTTAGAGTCATGCTCAATATGCTTTGGTATATACAAGATGGTTAGTTTCTTGGAAGCTAACATGGAGGTTGGTTTATTACAAACTAACACAAAGTATCTCGTTAACTCGATTTCGTGGACATGCTCATAGAAAGGAGAAAGTGTGTGATTAGTTGTTTGCAGAAGCAATTAACTCAGCTGGAGTTTAGAGACAAAGATTTGATATTATGGTTCTGTTAAGGTAATGCTTATGCAGACGCATGGAGGCTACTGTGGTAGTTTCATTTTTTCATCGAGTAGTTATGGATGTCAACCCTAACGGATGTGGTGCGCAACTTGGAGTTAGTGGTTCAGAATAGTGGAACATTAACTTAGATGGAGCAAGGTAGGCCTAGATGGAGCTGTGCTCATGGTGGAGCAAGTTTCAAAGGTAGCGAAGGCTCAATGGCGTATAATGACTATAACTAAGTTCGATTAGTAGCATATGGACAATGATCGTGTATGATCTGATTGAGTTGGCATGCAATACACCTATAATGATTCCAATCAATGTGGAGTTGTGAACATAAAGGAGTAAGGTGTATTTTCTCAAGATGTTACATAACGGGTGATCATATGATGATGGTTGTTGAGATGGTCAGGAATTTTTCACTTTGGTGGAGATTTGTACAATCACCAGTAGGTTGGATTATTAAGTCTGAGTTGGAGATGATCAAGTTTGGTTTGCTCTCTTCTGGTGGAGGTTCTACGGAACAAATTGGGTGAACTACATTTCGGTTTGATTCCTATTGAGGATATGTAGGTAACCAATGATGGTGAAATTGATGTTCAGAAGATGGAGGGATAACAGTTGATCATCTCATGCATGATTGCATGATCCGAGGTGGAGAATTGTAAGGAAACGTGGGTTTCCTAGTTTAGGTCAAAGAAGATGGCTAAATTCTAAGAGGTTCCGGAAAGGCTCCGTTAGGGAAACATAGCTAGTTTAGGACAACTTCCATATATAAGATGGGTTTCCTAATTGACCATGGTTTCCTTGGGAACCAATTTTGTGACTCCTATATAAGGAGGTCTAGGCTAAGTGTTTTAGTCATGGAATCCTCAATGTAAATCTCGTAGAGATGTGAGGGATTCATCCCACCTATTGAGGTGGTTATGTGAGATACCTAATGGTGGAAGGAGTACATCATTATGGTGCTTATGGGATACTTATCGATGTTGGAAGATATGTCGTTATAGAGTATTCGTGTGGAGATGTTGGTAAGACATCTTGTTGAGGATAAGATCATCTTGGTGGTGCTGGATTAGATTATTGGTGTTGAGATAAAGGCGTCCATGGTAATCTATAGCAGGGTGTGCAGAGAATATCATCTTGTTGTGGTAGATAATGTGGTAAACATTATCTCGTATGGGTGAAGACACTACTTTGGATCTTATAGGGTGATTGTGAGAGTTCTTGTGTTCGGTCACGTTGTGGTGAGTCGATGGATTGGTTTATTCAATCAGTTGTGTAATTCTTAGTGTTGATTCTATAATGAATAAAGAGGTCGTATCCATTTGGTGGATGTAGACAATATTACATACATTGTGTATATTGTTGAACCACGTTAAATCCATGAGTACTTTACTTCTTGTTTCTTTGTTTATGGATTGCATCTATGTGGTTCTCTTTCCCTTTTTCTTATCCTAGATCATAGTAAGGTTCATGGAGCAATCCAAGAGATCAAGTGTTTCTTGTTAGCTAATTTGATTCCGCAGTATTAGCATGTAGATGGATCTGAACCCCAACAATTGGTATCAGAGCGATCCAATTTCCCCAACAATTGGTATCAGAGCTTTCAGGTTGGATAGAAGATTTGAAGAGAGAAGTTTGGGGTTTTCCAGTAACCGAAAATTTTCAAGACAAAGGATTTGGTGTCATTAATTATATGAGGATTTGATGTTACAGCTTCTGAAGATGCAGAGTTTGATGTTATCAAGTATGTGTAGGATTTGATTTCATTAGTTTTTGGAACAAAGAAAAGTAAAGATGTATGGTCTTGATGTTTATGGTGCTTTATATTGGAGATTTGACATTGATACTTATTGGAGCGTAAACCCTATGCATGGCTTCAAGTAAGTTTTTTATTCTCTATACTTCATACTATATTCTTGTGAACTATTTGAAAGACCTACGTAGATATGGTTTTCAATTAATCGGTGTTTGCTTGGAAAGACACAAGAAGGCAAGAATATTGTAGTTGGGATACAAATATTGGTTTGTATGTTGGTGGAAGTGAAGATGTAATATTCGCATGTCAAAGTCTCATTATTGTTCCAAACCAATGGAAACAATAATTTGGTTATATAAATCGTTATCAGTTGGATTATGTTGCTGTTATTTTTATTTAACCTAAAGTTGAAGAATGTGAAGATGAATTCATACTCGTTTTGCCTTAGTTGTTTGTTACAATAAGGATTTGGGGAAATCTCGTAGTAGGTTTCGTTTTGGAAGTATTAACCATTGGCCAGGGTTTGATATGTTCCAAAAGTGAAGAGTTTGTTATTCAGTCTTAGTATTTGAAGCATGTGGCTACAAATAGTTGCAAGACTTGATCGTTTGATGAGATGTGATATTAGTTGTGGTGGAGCTATGGTTTCTTATTGTATAAGAAGAAGTTTTCAATACAATTTTGTAGGGTTTGTTTGTCTGTGTTGAGTATGGCATTGTGTCGTCTAAAACAATGTTTTTTTCTGGAGATTCTCTTGTACTGTTTCCGATGGAGAAGCTAGATAGTTTGTGATCTTTTGATTCTTGCCGATGACGTTCAGTCGAAGAGTTATTTTTTGGTTGTACACCATTTGAAGTCGATCGGAGCTAGTTGAAGTGCAAGACCATTTGGAGAAACAGGTTGGTCTATTTGTGTTGCACATACTTTCCTATTTTGGTAAAGACCCGTTGTGAAGAATTAAAAAGGTATCGCTTGGACACTTCAAGAGTTTAAAGAATCAAGATAAAATACTGCAGATTATTTGTAGTGGTGTGGCTATGAAACTTAACGCATACTAATTGGAGAAAACATGGTGCATGAATTTGATTAGGCTACAATTTCGGCATGTTTTTCCATCAACCTTTTATTATGCATTGGCTATTTGATTTCCTTATGATCGGCGTGATACTTTCTGTTGAAGAGAGCTACGTTATAACAATGATAATATTTGGGAGTTTGCTTGTCTGCTATAGTTATTGAAGTTGAGTTCAATAGTGACAGAGCCTATAGAGATGAAGGTAAATATTTCTTTTGAGAAATTTTGGTTCAGCAAGGATATAGTTTCTGTCAAGTTATTTTCTCTACATAGCATGAGAAGATAAACACAACATCGTCTTGAATTGCTTGGATCTTGAGGAAGTTTCCAAAGGTTTCAGATTATGGCTGGGTATAATTGGGTCTTTGTTTGAAGGACAGATTTTCAGATTTCGCAACGTTGGTGTACGTTTGGAGCAAGATTAGGAAAGGGATATGCACATGAGAGAATGTGTGACATTATGTAGTGTTACAAGGGTAACAGTAAATTCTTCGACAATGGTCACAGTTCTATCCGAGTTCGACTATGTTGTGGTTTGACTGTCATGAAGTTGAAAATGAATGCTTGCTTAATAAATTGATAAAAAACTATCTTGACAATTATGTTAAAGCCCGTAAAAAGGGACATTGTTGTCAAACCCCGTTGAGGTTGCTGAAGTGACGTAGTAAAAATATTAGTGTGTCAGTTGTTGAAGTCTCTGTGAAGCTGGACACATGTTTGGTATGTATGAAATGGTTGAAGATATGATGAGCTTTTTTGAAGAGTAAAACTCATTTTGTGATATATGGTCATAGAATCATAATCCAGTCGGATATAGGCTCGGTAAAGCAAGATTCATAGAGATGAGATCAATATTGGCACACACTGGCGATGATCTGTGGATTGGTTGTATTTGGTTCGCAGTTAGAGTCATGCTCAATATGCTTTGGTATATACAAGATGGTTAGTTTCTTGGAAGATAACATGGAGGTTGGTTTATTACAAACTAACACAAAGTATCTCGTTAACTCGCTTTTGTGGACATGCTCGTGGAAAAGAGAAAGTGTGTGATTAGTTGTTTGCATAAGCAATTAACTCAGCTGGAGTTTAGAGACAAAGATTTGAGATTATGGTTCTGTTAAGTTAATGCTTATGCAGAGGCATGGAGGCTACTGTGGTAGTTTCATTTTTTCATCGAGTAGTTATGGATGTCAACCCTAACGGATGTGGTGCGCAACTTGAAGTTAGTGGTTCAGAATAGTGGAACATTAACTTAGGTGGAGCAAGGTAGGCCGAGATGGAGCTGTGCTCATGGTGAAGCAAGTTTCAAAAGGTAGCGAAGGCTCAAGGGCGTATAATGACTGTAACTAAGTTCGATTAGTAGCATATGGACAATGATCATGTATGATCTGATTGAGTTGGCATGCAATACACCTATAATGATGCCAATCAATGTGGAGTTGTGAACATAAAGGACTAAGGTGTATTTTCTCAAGATGTTGCATAACGGGTGATCATATTATGATGGTTGTTGAGATGGTCAGGAATTTTTCACTTTGGTGGAGATTTGTACAATCACCAGTAGGTTGGATTATTAAGTCTGAGTTGGTGATGATCAAGTTTGGTTTTCTCTTCTGGTGGAGGATTTACGGAACAATTTGGGTGAACTACATTTCGGTTTGATTCCTATTGAGGATATGTAGGTAACCAGTGATGGTGAAATCGATGTTCAGAAGATGGAGGGATAACAGTTGATCGTCTCATGCATGAGTGCATGATCCGAGGTGGAGAATTGTAAGGAAACGTGGGTTTCCTAGTTTAGGTCAAAGAAGATGGCTAAATTCTAGGAGGTTCCGGAAAGGCTCCGTTAGGGAAACATAGCTAGTTTAGGACAACTTCCATATATAAGATGGGTTTCCTAATTGACCATGGTTTCCTTGGGAACCAAGTTTGTGACTCCTATATAAGGAGGTCTAGGCTAAGTGTTTTAGTCATGGAATCCTCAATGTAAATCTCGTAGAGATGTGAGGGATTCATCCCACCTATTGAGGTGGTTATGTAAGAGACCTAATGGTGGAAGGAGTACATCATTATGGTGCTTATGGGATACTTATCGATGTTGGAAGTTATGTCGTTATATAGTATTCGTGTGGATATGTTGGTAAGACATCTTGTTGAGGATAAGATCATCTTGGTGGTGCTGGATTAGATTATTGGTGTTGATCTAAAGGCGTCCATGGTAATCTATATCAGGGTGTGCAGAGAAGATCATCTTGTTGTGGTAGATAATGTGGTAAACGTTATCTCGTATGGGTGAAGACACTACTTTGGATATTATAGGGTGCTTGTGAGAGTTCTTGTGTTCGGTCACGTTGTGGTGAGGTGATGGATTGGTTTAGTCAATCAGTTGTGTAATTCTCAGTGTTGATTCTATAATGAATAAAGAGGTCGTATCCATTTGGTGGATGTAGACAATATTACATACATTGTGTATATTGTTGAACCACATTAAATCCATGAGTACTTTACTTCTTGTTTCTTTGTTTATGGCTTGCATCTATGTGGTTCTCTTTCCCTTCTTCTTATCCTAGATCATAGTAAGGTTCATGGAGCAATCCAAGAGATCAAGTGTTTCTTGTTAGCTAATTTTATTCCGCAGTATTAGCATGTAGATGGCTCTGAACCCCAACAATTGGTATCAGAGAGATCCAATTGCCTCAACAATTGGTATCAGAGCGATCCAATTGCCCCAACAATTGGTATCAGAGCTTTCAGGTTGGATAGAAGATTTGAAGAGAGAAGTTTGGGGTTTTCCAGTAACCAAAAATTTTCAAGACAAAGGATTTGGTTTCATTAATTATATGAGGATTTGATGTTACAGCTTCCGAAGATGCAGAGTTTGATGTTATCAAGTATATGTAGGATTTGATTTCATTAGTTTTTGGAAAAAAGAAAAGTAAAGTGTACTTCTAAAGGAATGGGATTATATCATGTGATATGCATTCGATATGTTCAAGATGTATGGTCTTGATGTTTATGGTGCTCTATATTGGAGATTTGACATTGATACTTATTGGAGCGTAAACCCTATGCATGGCTTCAAGTAAGTTTATTTATTCTCTATACTTCATACTATATTCTTGTGAACTATTTGAAAGACCTACGTAGATATGGTTTTCAATTAATCGGTGTTTGCTTGGCAAGACACAAGAAGGCAAGAATATTGTAGTTGGGATACAAATATTGGTTTGTATGTTGGTGGAAGTGAAGATGTAATATTCGCATGTCAAAGTCTCATTATTGTTCTAAGCCAAGGGAAACAATAATTTGGTTATATCAATCGTTATCAGTTGGATCATATTGCTATTATTTTTTCTTTAACCTGAAGTTGAAGAATGTGAAGATGAATTCATACTCGTTCTTCCTTAGTTGTTTGTTGCAATAAGGATTTGGGGAAATCTCGTAGTAGGTTTCGTTTTGGAAGTATTAACCATTGGCTAGGGTTTGATATGTTCCAGAAGTTAAGAGTTTTTTATTCAGTCTTAGTATTTGAAGCATGTGGCTACAAATAGTTGCAAGACTTGATCGTTGGATGAGATGTGATATTAGTTGCGGTGGAGCTATGGTTTCTTATTGTATAAGAAGAAGTTTTCAACACAATTTTGTAGGGTTTGTTTGTATGTGTTGAGTATGGCATTGTGTCGTCTAGAACAATGTTTTTTTCTGGAGTTTCTCTTGTACTGTTTCCGATGGAGAAGATAGATAGTTTGTGATCTTTTGATTCTTGCCGATGACGTTCAGTCGAAGAGTTATTTTTTGGTTTTACACCATTTGAAGTCGATCGGATCTAGTTGAAATGCAAGACCGTTTGGAGAAACAGGTTGGTCTATTTGTGTTGCACATACTTTCCTATTTTGGTAAAGACCCGTTGTGAGGAATTAAAAAGGTATCGCTTGGACACTTCAAGAGTTTAAAGAATAAAGATAAAATACTGCAGATTATTTGTGGTGGTGTGGCTATGAAAGTTAACGCATACTGCTTGGAGAAAACATGGTGCATGAATTTGAGTAGGCTACAATTTCGGCATGTTTTTCCATCAACCTTTTATTATGCATTGGCTATTTGATTTCCTAATGATCGGCGTGATACTTTTTGTTGGAGAGAGCTACGTTATAGCAATGATAATATTTGTGGTTTTGCTTGTCTGCTACAGCTATTGAAGTTGAGTTCAATAGTGACAGAGCCTGTAGAGATGAAGGTAAATATTTCTTTTAAGAAATTTTGGTTCAGAAAGGATATAGTTTCTGTCAAGTTATTTTCTCTACATAGAATGAGAAGATAAACACAATAGCGTCTTGAATTGCTTGGAGCTTGGGAAGTTGCCAAAGGTTTCAGATTATGGCTGGGTGTAATTGGGCTTTGTTTAAAGGACGGATTATCATATTTCGCAAAGTTGGTCTACGTTTGGAGCAAGATTAGGAAAGGGATATGCACATGAGAGAATGTGTGAGATAATGTAGTGTTACAAGGGTAACATTGAATTCTTCGACAATGGTCACAGTTCTATCCGAGTCCGACTATGTTGTGGTTTGACTGTCATGAAGTCGAAACCGCATGCTTGCTTAAGAAATTGATAAAAGACTATCTTTATAATTATGTTAAAGCCCCTAAAAAGGGACATTGTTGTCAAATCCCGTTGAGGTTGCTGAAGTGACGTAGTAAAAAGATTGGTGTGTCAGTTGTTGAAGTCTCTGTGAAGCTTGACACATGTTTGGTATGTATGCAATGGTTGAAGATATGATGAGCTTTTTTGAAGAGTAAAACTCAATTGGTGATATATGGTCATAGAATCATGATCCAATAAGATATAGGCTCGGTAAAGCAAGATTCATAGAGATGAGCTCGATATTGGAACGCACTGGAAATGATCTGTGGATTGGTTATATTTCGTGCGCAGTTAGAGTCATGCTCAATATGCTTTGGTATATACAAGATGGTTAGTTTCTTGGAAGCTAACATGGAGGTTGGTTTATTACAAACTAACACAAAGTATCTCGTTAACTCGCTTTCGTGGACATTCTCGTGGAAAGGAGCAAGTGTGTGATTAGTTGTTTGCAGAAGCAATTAACTCAGCTGGAGTTTAGACACAAAGATTTGAGATTATGGTTCTGTTAAGGTAATGCTTATGCAGACGCATGGAGGCTACTGTGGTAGTTTCATTTTTTCATCGAGTAGTTATGGATGTCAACCCTAACGGATGTGGTGCGCAACTTAGAGTTAGTGGTTCAGAATAGTGGAACATTAACTTAGGTGGAGCAAGGTAGGACGAGATGGAGCTGTGCTCATGGTGGAGCAAGTTTCAAAAGGTAGCGAAGGATCAAGGGCGTATAATGACTGTAACGTAGTTCGATTAGTAGCATATGGAAAATGATCGTGTATGATCTGATTGAGTTGGCATGCAATACACCTATAATGATGCCAATTAATGTGGAGTTGTGAACATAAAGGAGTAAGGTGTATTTTCTCAAGATGTTGCATAACGGGTGATCATATGATGATGGTTGTTGAGATGGTCAGGAATTTTTCACTTTGGTGGAGATTTGTACAATCACCAGTAGGTTGGATTATTAAGTCTGAGTTGGTGATGATCAAGTTTGGTTTGCTCTCTTCTGGTGGATATTCTACGGAACAATTTGGGTGAACTACATTTTGGTTTGATTCCTATTGAGGATATGTAGGTAACCAGTGATAGTGAAATCGATGTTCAGAAGATGGAGGGATAACAATTTATCGTCTCATGCATGAGTGCATGATCCGAGGTGGAGAATTGTAAGGAAACGTGGGTTTCCTAGTTTAGGTCAAAGAAGATGGCTAAATTCTAGGAGGTTCCGGAAAGGCTCCGTTAGGGAAACATAGCTAGTTTAGGACAACTTCCATATATAAGATGGGTTTCCTAATTGACCATGGTTTCCTTAGAACCAAGTTTGTGACTCCTATATAAGGAGGTCTAGGCTAAGTGTTTTAGTCATGTAATCCTCAATGTAAATCTCGTAGAGATGTGAGGGATTCATCCCACCTATTGAGGTGGTTATGTGAGAGACCTAATGGTGGATGGAGTACATCATTATGGTTCTTATGGGATACTTATCAATGTTGGAAGATATGTCGTTATGGATTATTCGTGTGGAGATGTTGTTAAGACATCTTGTTGAGGAGAAGATCATCTTGGTGGTGCTGGATTAGATTATTGGTGTTGAGCTAAAGGCGTCCATGGTAATCTATATCAGGGTGTGCAGAGAAGATCATCTTGTTGTGGTAGATAATGTGGTGGTAATCCATACTTTGGATCTTATAGGGTGCTTGTGAGAGTTCTTGTGTTCGGTCACGTTGTGGTGAGTCGATGGATTGGTTTAGTCAATCAGTTGTGTAATTCTCAGTGTTGATTCTATAATGAATAAAGAGTTCGTAGCCATTTGGGGGATGTAGACAATATTACATACATTGTGTATATTGTTGAACCACGTTAAATCCGTGAGTACTTTACTTATTGTTTCTTTGTTTATGGCTTGCATCTATGTGGTTCTCTTTCCCTTCTTCTTATCCTAGATCATAGTAAGGTTCATAGAGAAATCCAAGAGATCAAGTGTTTCTTGTTAGCTAATTTGATTCCGCAGTATTAGCATGTAGATGGCTCTGAACCCCAACAATTGGTATCAGATAGATCCAATTGCCTCAACAATTGGTATCAGAGCGATCCAATTGCCCCAACATTCTTACCTACCATCATCGTCTTCCCTATTATCTCGTCTTCTCTACGGTCTCTGAAAAGAAAACAAACCCAGAAAAACCAGTGGGGTTTTCTCCTTTCGATTTTTTTTTTGATGGAAGTAATGCTCATTGATTATTTGGTATTCTATACTTATAGAATTATACTGTTAATCTTGTTTTAAAATGATTTGGTAACTGTATTAGTGTAAGTTTCCTTAAATTAAGATTTCTTAGAATTTGATACGCTTGGTTGGTATCTGAAGCTGAAAGATATTATTTTTTAAAACTCTTTTTTCCATTTTTTGTTCTCTCTCCGTTGATGTAAGTTAATATTGATTATGTCTATAAATCTTGAAGAATAGAAGGAATACAAATCATTGATTATAATCATGTACCGTGATGAAAATTAGGGATGATCTCGGCCTAGATTAGACCGATTCAGGCTTGATTATGACCATACCGGCGAGTGTCTCGGTAAAATTTCGTATCCCCGAAAAATTGAAATTCGCTGGTTGTATTAACGAAACCGGGAAAATCGCCGGAATCTCGGCCGAGACAACCAAAATTGACTACATTGGGTTCACTTAATATAATTTTATTCTATTTAATGGGAATTAAACATAATAGATATTTTTATATATTTAGAGTAACTATTTTTTATTATTGATATAACTTGGGATAAAAAAAATTATACTAAAATCAAATATTTATTTAATATTGGTTATTATTATTTTTTTATTTTTTTAATTGAAATGGTATATATCCAAAAAATTGAAAGTGAAAATAATAATCTATGAAGAATGTGACATAGCTTTCAAATAACAACCTTTAAAGAATATTATGGAGAATAAGAAATTGATTATCAAAGATTTTGTAGGATTAGAATCTCGCAACGTCAGTACCCTTGCGAAATATTCACCAACAAAACATTGCGTAAACATCGCAGATTGATGTGACAAATGACATCAGCATAAACACGAGAAAGGTGTGAAGATCTTGCGAGATTTAGGAATATCGCGAATAAAACATGTGTATACTTGCGATAACCTCGGAAGCCAAATCCGAAAATAAAGGTTAGATTAGCAACAAAAATGACAAGAGAAAAAAGTTAAGGCAAGATCAAGGGTTTTTTGCATGAAAGTGCAAAGACGTCCTGTGATTTTGTCGCAATGACAAGAGGTGGCAAAATAAGACCTGTACCTAGGAAGGAAAAATAAGACCACATCAGATAACAAGAAAGAATGCAACCTTAAAATATGTGATTGCGAGATTATGCGGAAACAGCTGCGAAATTGAGCCACAAATATACCAAAAGATTTGGCAATAATCTTACTATTAAAAGGTAACATTAATCTTTCATTTGGATACAAATAACAGAGGCAAGTATGGGAATCCATAGAATGAGAAAATGTTATTTGTCTCCATATGATAGATTTACACATGTAGGAAGAAACGAAAGAGATAAAACTTGTATTGGAAAATGAAGAAGTTCGCAGTGATAGATTAAAAGAATAGAAGATTAAAGAACAAATATACAGATATTACAAAAGATTAAATAATGAAGCAAAATTATTTCTTGCTTGATTCTTCATCATCTTCATCAGATTCTTCTTCTTCTTCATCTCCATCAGATTCTTCTTCTTCTTCATCTTCATACTCGCTAGCTTCACTATCAGAGATGTCCAGATCAGGAACATTCTTTGGAATTTCTTCTAAAACGCAAGGATATGTAGAATGAAGAATGTTATTATTATCACAAACCATATTAATAGTTTGGTTGCGAAAAAGAACAACATCATTCTTAAAGTTCGTAACAGTGATTTTCAATTGGCTCTTCAATTTAGAATATTTATCATTGCGAGAAGAAACATCCTTTGCGAGTTTCCATTTTTCAGCTTCAAGCTCTTCAATTCTTCTACCTCCTTCAAGCATATAACAATGAATTAATAACTTGGTTGAAGTTTGTGGAAAGAAAACAGTTAATAAGAAAGTACAGTTAACAACCTTCTTTGCCAGAAATCATATATCTAACCAAGGCCGTGTGCTCATCTTGGAGACTAACATTTACACCTATATTATTTCTGAGACTAACATTTACACCTAGATTATTTCTCGGCATCATCTAGAACTTTTACTGATCTTGGTTCTTAAAATATTGATTTCCTCTTTGGAGTTAAGCACTATGGGAAAAATCATCATTGACAACACTTTATTAGCCGAATTCATCATCATTGTAGAAAGTCCAAGCTTTTCTACAATACTTGACTAAGAGTTTATGAGAAGACGGGAGCGAACTTGATTCTCTCTTTCGCTAAGCATAGCATTTTTTTGGTTAGATTCATCTCGTTCAAGTTGAACCTCAAGAAGAGTTTCTTGGAATTTCGCTAAAGTTTGAGCACCTTGGCTAGCGATGCGATATTTATTATCTATGAGATTACTGATCTTGGTTCTTAAAATATTGGTTTCCTCTTTGGAGTTAAGATATAAACGCTTAAGTTTGTTGGCTAAGCCCAAGCTGGATCTATGGTCAATTTCTAAGAGGCGAAGTTTGGATCTGAGCTCATTTATGGAAAGAGATTTAATTTTGTCATTTGAAAAACTATTTAAAGAATTATTAAGATGTTCAAGAAGGGTATCATTATCCATATAATTGGGGAATGAGTGAAGAAGGATGGCTTCATCAGAAAGACCATATATGTCTGCAAAAATGGTTGATCAAATAAGATAAAACAATGGGATAGAGGAATAAGAAGTAAGAAGAAAAATTTCATACCATAGATTTGATTATTTGCATTCTGAAGGCTAGAAATTTTGTCTTTCTGAGTAGCAGTTTCAGACTCCAATTGTTTACTCTTTTCGTGAAGGCCAACATCTTCAACATCTAGTTCTTCGTTTCTCTTACGAAGTTGAAGATTTTTTTTTCAAGAGACTCACGTCTTCATTCCAAATCTGAGGCACCAGCGAAAGAAGCTTTCCTAGTCTGTGAGTGAATTTAAAAAATTGTTCATATAAAGTATAATTTTGAATTTCAATCATAAAGGAACAGAGAAAAGAAGACATACCATAATACCAACTGAATTCAGAAAGCTAGGAGTCACTGATCTAGAGACTCCGCGAAAAGAATCATCACCATCCAATAAAGGGGCATCACAGATATTCGCAAGATATTTGCATGTGTTGGTGAGGTTATCATCTCCAATCCCTTGCATGGAGTCATAAAAAATGCTAGATAATTGTGCTATAGAAGATTCAGGGGGAGAATCTCTTCTTCCGAAAGAGTTATTAACATCATTGTCATCATCATCAGAGCTTTTGCCAGACTGAAGATTTGAAGGAGAGGAAGAGTGAACTTTTCATTTCTTTGAAGGTGGGGCAGCAAACTTCTCCTTGTGAAGAGAAACTTTACCCTTTCCTTTGGTCTTCGTAGCTTTAGACTCATCTTCTTCAACAACTACAATGCCAACCTTCGCACACGAATGAAGATAAGAAACAGAGGCAACAATATTGTTAAAAATAATAAAAGAATTATTTCTTACTTCATCCGTGATCGAACAAAGCGCTGCTAGGGTGCTTGCCTTGTTAGTCCTTTTGTAGCTTCTTCTTAGCTTGTAAATCTGAAATTTTCGCAAGGTTAATAGGTACAAAGAGGAATGAAGACTATAAACGGAGTGAAATTTAATAACATACCCCAGTCTCTTTCTCAGGCCAATTAAATACCTAAGGTTGATAAGCAGCGATATTCGCAAGAAGTACATTTGAACCCGAAATATAAGGCCCCTTTAGAATCAATGGAAAGACACACCATTTGTCATCTTTAGATTGGTGAGGAGAATTATTCCTTCTAGAATGCCAATCAATGTCATGCATAAGTTTTTTAACGCCGGCGACTTTTTTTCATTCCTCTTCAAGCGAATACCCAAGCGAGTTTTATCATTCTTCATAGTTCTTACTTCATTATTTTCAAAGAAGCTCTCTACAATGTATTTTTTGGCGAGCATTTCTAAATTCTCAAATTCAGGATCCCTAACTTCTTTTGAATAAAGAGATCCTTTACCAGCACCACGGTTCGCGAATTCAAGTATTAAGCAAATGCAATCTCCACTTAATTGATAGACGACCCGCGAAAAATTAGCATGGGCAAGAATTTCGTAAAACAGAGGAAGATTAGGATCATAAAGAGGGATAGGAAGGCCAGCGAGAATCTGACCAAGTGAAAATATGACTTCTTTATCATCACAATGATGATCAGAAAATACTTTAGCATAAATAATGGAATTAGCTTCTTGATTAGGAAAAGGTGGATAATGTAAAACCTTTCTCTTTGAGAATTTTCTGGTAACTTTCAAAAGAAGATTTAGATTTATGACCGCTTGGAGGCATTTTAAGTATGGGAATAAAGAAGGTATTAAAGATCGAAAGAGGTAGAAACAAGAAAAATTACAGTAGCAGGAGCGGAATTTACGGAAGAACGATGAGGTAAAGTTGCAGAAAAGATAAGAAGAAAAGTATAAAAGAAGGGAAGAGAAAAATGAGGAGAATATATATAGAGAGAAGAATTATTGAGAAGATAAACACATTTAATGTGAAGAGTAGATGTGAACGGTTGAGAAGCAGCGGTTGGAAAAGACGTGTCAAGAAATGGATGGAGGAAGAGATACATGTAATAAATTATGCGTAAAATACGGAATCGTGTCAGTATTGAAGAATATGGAAAGATGAACAGCTGCGGAATTTTGAAGTACAAATTCTCATGACATTCTCCCCTTCACAGAGAAGGCATGAGAAGAGGAAAGATGTAGGATCAGAATCTCGCAACAAAACATTGTGAAAACATCGCAAATTGATTATTGAAATGACGTGACAAATGACATCAGCATAAACACGAGAAAGGTGTGAAGATCTTGCGAGATTTAGTAATGTCGGTAATAAAACATGTGTATACTTGCGATAACCTCGCAAGCTAGATCCGAAAATAAAGGTTAGATTAGCTGTCATCCACTATGTAATACCCTATATAAGGAGCCGAATAGGCTTAAGGGAGGGAGAGATTAATTTTGGAGTGTTGAGAAAGTTTTGAGGAGAGAGAAAGTCCAAAACAGTAGTTGTATTCTTGATTTCATTTCCTTCTTGTAAAATTTCTAGATTCAATTAATAAAAAGTGTAATTGTTGATCTTAAGATGGGTTGATTATCATGAATTCTTGTGAGGGATGTATTATAGGAATTCCTGCAACTATAGATTTAAGGGAAGTTTTGGTCATTTATAAAGTATAATAAGGATATAAAAGAAAAATCATGCATTAAAATAAGGTGGAACCAAAGCTTATGCTTTTAGAGTTTGTAAACGCTCCTCTCCACCAACTTTTAAAAGTTGGAAAATTTTGAAAGTACTTTTGGTTAAAAGCACTCCAAAAATATTTTACCAAACGTTAATATGAAAAATAATTACTACATATATATTTTTTGAAAGTGCTTTTCAAAAAATAAAAGCATTACCAAACTCAGCCTCATTCTGAGGTGAATTCAAGTTGGATATGACAAAGTATCTCTCATGATCTTCAAATTGTTCTTGAAAATCCAAAATGGCTGGTAGGAAATAGTTTAGATATTAACATTTGGACTCACAATTGGATTCCTGATTTATCTTCTCCTCTTCAGCAATAGGATGAATTGAATTTAAGTTATTACCAGAGGGTTGCTAAATTATTCAGATATAAACTAATTGGATATTCCTTTACTATGACATATTTTTACTCCTCAATATATGTGATATTAACCCTAGTTGGTCGTGTGTTTATGTTCACATATCGTGTAATAAAACAAAAAACGCTTTAATAAAAGTTGTTACAAAGTTTTATCTTAATGAGAAATGGCGGTCTAATCCGCATCTGTTATTAATTCCTCATCTAGTCAAAGATGTAACCTTTCTTACTCTTTGATGGAAGTTGTCCTGTTGAGCACCAAAAAAAAGAAAGAAAAAAGACCCATTAGTTATTACTTCCCAAATTAAATATTTAAGGTGTACTCTGTATCAGGGGCGGCACCAAAACGCAGGGGACTACTCTTCAATTTTTTGGATGGATATTAGAAGTAATAATAAGTCACCCCTTATCTAAGTTTTTCTTTAATACCAAACTTTCCCTTGGTAATTAAATTAGTTAGTGTAATGATTAATTAGTGTTAGTGTAATGATTAATTAATTAGTGAGGTGTTTTTAAAAGAATAAATTTTGAGAAGAGGGGGGTTTTGGTTTTTTTTTTTCTTTTTTTGTAAGATGGTTGATTTCAAAATGAGGGTTTTGGGTACTTAGGTATGCTTCAAATTTAGTTAATGTTGCTTGAATTTGGAAAAACTTTCGAAAAAATGAAAAATTTAAAAACTTATTTCAACCATGGAAATAAAGTTCGGCTACGACATTTGAAGAACAGGTAGCCGAACTCACCTGCAAGTGTAGTTCAACTAATGGTTCTGAAGACACAGGTAACCGAACTCATCTTTAATGGAGTTTTTGCTTTCAGATAAAAGTTCGGCTAGGAAAGAAAAGTTGCGACGTAACCGACCTGAAATTTCGGCTGGGAAAAAAAATTGATGTAACCGAACTCAATATATAGGTTTTCAGAGAAAAGTTCGGTTAGGAGAAAAAATGTGACGTAACTGAACCAAAATTCGGCTAGGAATAAAAGGAAAAAAAGTTGTGTCTTTCTTACGACTATCCCTAGGTCGTGGCGGATCCATGTTTGAAGATTAATCGGAATTTTTTAATCAACAATCCACTCGATTTAATCGTCGAGTTTTGATGGTGGTGGTGGGGGAGGTCGGTATGGTGGTGGTGGAGAAGAAGAAGATAAGAAGGAAGATGAAATGAAAATAAAAAACTGATTAGGGTAATAGAATTATATAGGGAAAGGGTAATATTGTAACTTTAGCCATTAGGACTCCCCCTTAGCCCTTAAAAAGAGTCCACTTAAAATTGGACATACCCAAATTAATCTGGGTATACTCCTATCAAGCCAGGTTATAATTAGAGCTATTACATCAAAAAAAAATTATTTTTATTTTTAATTTTTATGCTAAAGGGGTGCCCAAATGATATTTTTAGTACAAAATGAAAGTCCTTTCTTTCGTTTACCAAAAAAAAAAAAAAGTCCTTTCTTTTTCTTTTATATTAATCTACACTCAGCAGTAGCAATTGGGTGGAGTCTCTTAATTAGACATGAGTTGAACTATAATATATCAGCTCAAATATATTTAAAAAACAAAAAAGAGTTTCTTCTAAGAGCTAGCACTATGGTAGCTCTTATCCCTTCCATATCCCTCCATTTCCCTCAAAATACCAAAAACGCAACCACTATGGTCTCCCATATCCTTACACGAGTAGGGATATATACCACCATCCCTACACGGGTGAACAGATCTGTTCATCCATGTAGGGAAGGGAAATCACACGGGTATTTAGTACCCATATGCTTTTTCACTTTACGCATACTGAGTACGCGTAAAGCCGTTGATACGCTACTCAGTACACGTAGCTTTCTGTATGCATACTCAGTTCCCGTTTTGTAAAATAATATTTGTTTGACCTTTTTGGTTTACACCTCTCTCACACCCAATCCTAACAATCCATCACTAATAACGGCTCTATTTTCTATGCCGTCGGATTTCAACGGCCATTTTTTCAAAATTTTCTATAAATACCACTCTAATTCTCTACTCAAACCACACCAAATCAATTTCTTTTTCCTACATAAATTGATTTCTTCACTAAAATCTTTCCAATTTTATTATTGTTTAAGTAATATTTTTAAATTTTGTTTTTCTTATCAATGGATGAGACTCAAAGACAAAAGAGGAAACAAAGAACGAGATTTAGTGTTTTGGAAAATCATCACCTTATTACTCAGTACCTTGCGGTTGGTTATAGCAGTTATGATGATAAGGAAGAGTTTTGGGCGATGCTTTTTAATAAATTTGTAGAAATCTAGTGGTGGAAATCGATACGGTCGTACTTCCAAAAGCGTTCGTAATCGGTTTAGCAAAATGAAGAGTAAAGTGGATAAATTTTCCGGTTGTGTTGTAAGAGCTACTGTCGCTAATCCGGGCATTGACTCAATTAATTGGGTATGTAATTTAAATATTTTTATTATATTGATTTTGTATATGTTGTTTCTAAGCATTATAATTTACTAATATCTTATATACGGTATCTTTATATTGATGTAGATCATAATTGAGAAAAGTTTATATGTTGAGATATACGGAAAAACTTTTGAACGAGATGTTGCGTATGAGATGCTTAAAAATGTTCTAATTGTACCAGCCGGTGTAAATGAAGATATGGAACAAGATTTTAATCCTCATTCATCTCAAATGAATGAAAATTTCTCTAATATGTTTAATTCCCCACCCTCTAGTTCCCAAAATCCTCCCTTAAGCCAGTTTGTCGAAAATCCATTTCAAAATATTATCCCTTGCGGTATCCCTTTTGCATTAGGCTCTACCCGTACTGCGAGCCCAATGACTATACCTGGAACATCGTCTGGTGGCTTTACATGAGATAAACGCATTTACAAAGCAGGGGGAAATGCGCAAATTAATATAAAGCGCGTTTCCAAAAATAAACCCGACATAACATCCTCGCAAGACTCTCAGATGAGCGACGCGGGCAGTAAACTTGTTGATTATCTAAAAGAATCCCGATCGATTATCCCACCTCGTCAGCAACAACAAAACAAAATTATGGAAAGGTTGTTAGAGACAACTCAACAACAAATTGAGGTAGCTCAAATGAAAGAAGAAAGGGAAATAATGCAATTGGATCTCGAGAAGATGACTCTAAAGGAAAAAAAGTACTTTGAATATCAACATAATTCCATACTGGCCAAGCAGATGCAGAGGCAACAAGATAATCCGTTCTATTTTTAATATCTTAGCTTAATTGTTTATTCGTTTTAAGTAATGTCGTATTTAATTTCTTGTAATCCTTTCAATTTGTAATTGATTAGTTTAATTGTTTTTTTATTTTAAGTAACGCTGTATTTCTTTTCCAGTAGTGTAGTTAATTTTATGGCGGTAACAATTATATATGTATTTCTAATTACGATAAAATTAAGTTATTCCAACGAATCTTTCGTAACGGCTGATTCCCAACGGCTAAATTCCAACGACTACTTTAAATGCCTATTATAAATTGTCAAAATCTTCCTCAACCTAAACAATCCAAAATTTTACGCGTATCTTTAGTATATAATTTTTTTTTTTTGATTTTGGAAGATAACATGGTAATGGTTGGGTATACCGTAGAAGAAGATGTTGCAATCACCAAAGCGTTTGTAAATGCTTGTAATATGCCAACTAAAGATACTTAATACATGTCTGTGTATGAACAATGCACGTTGGTGTTCGGAGGCTTTGTACAAGCGTTCGGAAACGTTAATAACCGAACAAGACAACAAGTTCTACAATAGAATTCTCGAATTGATTTAATGGTTCGCAAGTACATTGCAATTCAAAAAAATATTCATGGTTACGCCCCACATCACATGACAGTTGCGATTACTGTACGTCTTCATAAATGGTTATGATATTTAAAATGTTGTCTGATTCTACACACAAACCTATTGCATTTTGTTTATTTTGCGTAGGAGGAAATGGACAAATTTGTATACCAACTAGATACTCGTACCGAATTTACATGCTTTGAGTGCTACTTAATCTTTAAAGCAAAACTGGGTAATAGGGATTATTACAATCCGGAAATGAATGTCGGCGGTCCTCCAGAGGATTAAAGGCTGGGTTTACGTGTTGTTCCACAACCGGGATTAGTAAAACTAGTGACCTGCACTTTAAGGAAATAATTGTAATGTACTGACGACTATTTTCAAATGACTATATCGCAACGTCTAGTTTTTAACCGGTAATTTATAACGCCTATCATTGAGGGATATTCACAATTGTGTTAACTATCTTCAAACAACAAACGACTATATTTCCGAAAACTTGATTAGCATTATGCTGAAACACACACAGAAATACAAAAAATTACATAAATATAAGATAAAACATTCAAATTCAATCATTTTTCAGGATTGTCGTTCCGAAGACTTGATTAACATCTAATGTTGAAATACACACAGAAAAACCGAAAATTACATAAATATAAGATAGGACCTTCAAATTCAATCACTCTTCAGGATAGTTATTCTGAAGACTTGATTAACATCTAATGTTGAAACACACACAGAAAAACCGAAAATTACATAAATATAAGATAAAACATTCAAATTCAATCATTCTTCAGGATTGTTGTTCTGAAGACTTGATTAACATCTGATGCTAAAACACATAGACGATTGTTTATAGGTGAAAATAGCTTCTGCCGATTTCAGTAAATTCGATACGTGAATGAGAAAATGGATTAAACCCTAAACAAATGTGATGCACGTTGAGCACTTTTAGGTTCGAGAGATCAATCTGTACAAGTCCGGCCTAAACCAAGAAATGGTCGTTCTAGACTTGCTTCAGCCACAAAGAGGAGGAGAATGGGTTGGTTTTTGGGATGGAAGCAAGGAGAGTGTGAGACCATAATAGTTTATTCTGGAAGAGCAATTGGGTTTCTACAACTTGTTTTCAGAAAAGTAGCAGAGCTCACGATGGGAGCTAGCAGGTAAGCATTCTGAGTGTTCTCTTGTATGAATCCACTTGTTGTTGGAATGGAAATAGGTGAGACCTATTTATAAAAGTTATATTAGAAACGTACTCTGGTCTCATTAAGTAGTGGGGAGTAAATGGGAGGAGGTGGTAACCGTATGCATGGACTTGATGTCCCATAAAGTGGTTAACGCATGAAATTGGTTTTCATGGAAATGTTAACATTATGGAATTGATGTTCCATAAAGTTTGTTAACTCACGACTTTATGTCCCATGAACGTTTCCCACATAACTCCCATATTTACTAGGAGCCTCACCATTATGACACTTCCTTATGAGGGTTGTAGTATACGCCGCACACTGTAGACCACCAAACCAATACCCAAAGAGAATCCCCCTATTTGTGTTGATGTCTCGAATGTTTTTGGAAAACATGTAAAATGTTGTTGTGGCTTGGCAAGTGGATCTTGGGGAACTTGCTAGCCAGGTGACCTTCGACGGTCGAGATGTTGCATATTGAGAGGAGGGACAACCGTTGATCGTTGCACGCCTTCGTTTTGGTAGTCGCGTAGTGAGGTCCAACAGGGTGGCATGGCTAAGGTGTGTTTATACTTGGCATGAGGATCCAAGGGTTTGCCATGGGCGTATGGCATGGATAGGGACAAGGAAAGGGCGCTTGGCTTGGAATTTCGTGACTAGCATGGCTAGGGCCAAGGAAAAGTACGTTTGGCATGGCGCGACTAGCTTGGCTAGGTTAGGTTTGGCTTGGAATATGGGGCCAAGGGGTAGCCAATGGTGCATGGCGTGATTAGCCTGGACTAGGTGCGCGACCAAGCTAGGGTTGCGGGTCTAAGGTCGTGAGGGGACTTTAGACGACCATGATTTTCTACTGGGATTGAAGGGAAACCGTTGATGGTCGCCTAGCTTCAATTTGGTAGCCTCATGGGGAAGGCAAGCATGGTGGCGCAGCATGAGGGGCCATGACGAGACGTGTTTCGCATGGCACAACTAGCTTGGATAGGTACGTGACAATTCTAGGGTTCTGGGCCTAAAGCCATGAGGGATATTTAGACGGCCAGGATTTTCTCCTGGGATTGAAGGTCAACCGTTGATGGTTGCCTAGATTCAATTTGGTATCCGCATGGGGAAGGCCAGCATGGTGGCGCGGCATGAGGGGCCATGGCGAGACGTGTTTGGCATGGCGCGGATACCTTGGCTAGGTACGTGACCAAGCTAGGGCTAAAGTCATGAGGGGACTTTATACGACCAGGATTTTCTCCTGGGATTGAAGGATGACCATTGATGGTCGCACGCCTTTGTTTTAGAAACTCTAATTAGTGCCCTTCACTAGAATCGCTTCAGAATTCTCGTAAGGACTTGGATTTTGATGGTGCACCCCTCAAATCAACCGGAAAAGAATCTCATATCTTCTTATGCACGCATATTTAGGTTTTAAATTCGTCGGGAGGGGAAAACTTCCCAAAAGAAAAACTCAGAAATATTTCAGGAGATATGGCGGCATGGCCAGGATATCATGGCATGCCTTTGTGCGGTAGTGTGTGGCTGACATGATTTGACATTGGCACACGAGATGTGGCTAGCATAACTAGGGCCATGGAATGGTGCGATTGACATGGCACTGATAGCTTGGTCTAGGTGTGGCTGGCATGATTTGTCATTGTCATACGAGATACGGCTAGCATAGATAGGGCGATGGCATGGTGTGATTGGCATGGAGCGGTTATCTTGTGCTTGGTGTGGCTAGCATGATTTTCCATCGGCACGAGGGTGCGTCTAGAATGGTTGGCATGCTTTGGTGCGATAGGGTGTGGCTGGCATGATTTGCCATTGGAACACGAGATGCGTCTAGCATAGCTAAGGACATGGCATGGTGCGATTAGCATGGCGCGGCTAGCATGGACTATGCGTGGCTAGCATGATTTTCCATCAGCACGAGGGTGCGGCTATAATGGTTGGCATGCTTTGGCGCGGTAGGGTGTGGCTGGCATGATTTTCCATTGGCATACGATATGAGGCTAGCATAGTTAGGGCCATGGCATGGTGCGATTGGCATGACGCGGCTAGCCTGGGCTAGGCGTGCCTGACATAATTTTCCATCTTCACGATGGTGTGACTAGCATGGTTGGCATGCTTTGGTGGGGTAGGGTGCGGCTGAAATGATTTTCCATTGGCACACAAGATGCGGCTATCATAGCTATGGCGATGGAATGGCACAGCTAGCCTGGGCTAGGCATGGCTGGCATGATTTTCCATCGACACGAGGTTGCGGCTACCATGGTTGGCATGCTTTGGCGCCGTAGGGTGTGGCTGGAAAGATTTTCCATTGGTAAACGAGATGCGGCTAGCATAGCTAGGGCCATGGTGTTACGGTGCTGCAAGTGACGCATAATGATGATGCATTACAGAGTTGCAGGCCAAGTTAGAGTTCCTCCTTAATGGCGCATTGCGAAGCCATAATAGCGGTATACTGTATAGACCGTTAAGTGTCGAGAATGACATGAACCTGCAGGGCCAGTGAAGCAAAAAGGTAGTGCTACACTGTAAAGACATTTGGCTAAGGAATGAAGCTTATTGACCGACACAATAAGGCTTCATTGAGGAGAAGGAAAGACAAGGCCAAAGTGACAAATGCAACATGCGATGTTGCCATTGGAATTGAGTTGGCCCAAACTCAAGGATGATGCAAGAGTGTAGTATAAATCAAGAGTAGATATATAGCATTGATTCAAGGATGGCCAAATCTTGAACAATGCAAACGAGTTAGTAATGCAAGAGTTGCATTGATGTTGTCAAGAAAATTGGCGTAACGAAGCATATATGACGAACGAGTAACTAGAGTGAGCTAAGGAGTTGGCCTCGACAAGTAAAGCCTAAAGAGTGTCCGTGCATTAGCTTAGAGTAATAAAAATGTAGGGCCAAGAGGGATGAACGATGGAGCATGGCAGAGTCCAGTATGCCAAAACAGATGGCGCAATACGGCTCAAGTGAGAGTTACAAGTTAGTTACGGGCTTCACAAGCATGCCAACGACGCGTGACGAAGGAGAACGGTTATTAAGGAGTTTATAAATGTTGGAACAAGAGTTCTAACTGCTATAGAACAGGTGTTGGAAGATTGGCGCGAGTTAGAAGAGAACTGGCCAGTTGGCATGGTTATTGGCGGTTAACAGAACTACTTCATGGTACAGATGGATGTCCCATACGTGTGTAATGGTTATGCACGGTTTGGCCAAGAAAAGATGTTGTATAAATAGCCCTAAGTCATGGGAAATTCGGTAGCCTAGCCTATGTGAGATTAAGCTAACGTATGTGAGAGTGAAGGTTGCATATGTGACCAAATATGAGAGTTTTTGTAAGACTTAGACTTGGTTCAAGGAGTGAAAAAGTCTGTGTAAGTCCCCCAGTGGGCAAGTTTTTTATTTCTTCCCTTTGATGCAATAAAAGAGTTGATTGTGTCATGTTCTAAGTGTTCTTGGTTGGCTGATTATTGTTGTTAAAGTATGGCATGAATTGGGTGCATTATGGGTGCATTTGATGAGTTTAGAGAAGTGAAAGAAGGCTGTTAAGACTTCCGCTATTAACCTGAAGTGTTGGCTATTTGCAAAGGTGCAAACTTATAAGGCTGAAGTACAAGTGGGTGGAGATTTATTCACGGAACCATTGTGATGCCGGGTTACACTTTCGCAGAAAATTCCTAGGGCGTTTGAAGGTGTGACAATTCGAGTATCAGAGCTGTGTTTGGTGCACAGTTCGAGTGTATTTGTTGGATAATACACTAGTGATTGTTTCCCTCTAAATCTATTTTCATATGAGAAAGTAAGTGGCGCATTATTTTCAGAATATTGCATTAGAAATGAGTTCTAATGGCATGATGATCGACGAAGAACTACCGGGTACGTTTGATCATCTTGAGGAGTATGACAGTAATCTTGATGATTTTGTCATAGACATGGGCTATGATGGCCTTGTAAATCCTCTTGTTTCTGAAGATAAGGGAAGGCTAGACCTACTTGAAGGAAGGACATCAGATTGGTTTAAAGAATTTGACGAAAGGGTAGGTGCAGTCGAGGACAAGGTGTCTTATGCAACCTTGTTGAATTATGAAACCAATGCTGAAGTGACTGAATTGAAGGTGCAATTCAGTGACATAAAGACCATACTAACAAGACAAGTGAAGAAAATGTCTGAGGAAGTGGCTAGCATTCACGGGTTAATCAGTAACGGCATGTTTTTAGGAGGAAACGTGCATGGAGAAAGCTCAAGTCGAGTCTCCGAGCCAAGAATTTACGTTGGTTCCAGAAATGCTAGAGAAATTGAGAATTTCTTTTATGGCATTGAGGCATACTTTGAGGTGAATGGAACTGGGGAAGGACAAAAAGTAACTCTCGCAGGAAATTACCTTGGTGGTGATGCAAAGGTTTGGTGGAGAATTATGCTGCAAGAAGATGAAGCGGATGGTTATGCCAATCATATGTCATGGAATGACATGAAAGATGGACTGAGATGTCAGTTCTGGCCAAGCAATGGTGCTTGGTATACAAGAGAAAGTTTACGTAGGCTGCAAATGATGAGTACACCATAGGCCTATGCTGAAAACTTCCTTGCATTAGTGCAATAAGTACGTGGCATGAGTGAAGAAGATTAGATGTTCCAATTTCTGGCTGGCGCAAGTTCAAGTGTGATTGCTGAACTTAAGAAGATCAAAATCCAGAGTATCCAGATGGCTATTCAAGTGGTAAGAGGGCTTACTAGTTGCACAACGACTGAAGATGTGCAAAGATGTGAAGGTGAATCCAAAAGGAAAGAAAAATCTGTAGGCAGTAAGCGCAAGCATGAACCGAAGGAGGATGAATTATTCCCTTCAGACCGAAAGTATAGGGGATGTTTCATTTTCAAAGGTTTACATTTCGCGAGAAGTTGTCCACTCAAAGCACAACTTAATGTATCAGTTGGGAATGACCATGGGGGTCATTCTAGCAAGACTCCTGAAGGCCGAAGTGAAGGTTCAAGGAAGAGACCACGCAGCGAAGTCGTTTCTCACTTCCACAAAGAAAGAAACTAAGTTAAGAACAAGAGTAAATGTTGATGTCTCCATTGGCGACACTTTAATGCCAAAACAAGAGTGTTTGTGGCCTTGTTTTATGTATCTTTAGTTGTTGATTGTTGCAAACTCTGTGTGTAGAGTTTGGTTGTACATACTTTTATTTGAGTCTTAAAGTTTGTATATACTTTGTTTGGTGTAAGCAAGTTGATTTGTTAATGAAGTTTTAGCTTTCTAAAAGAGATCAGTTGATGATCAATCATGTAATGGTACATGGTCTTGTTGTGTAAGTGCAGTAATGAACAAGGGTGTTTTCGTTTATAGAGTCTTGCCTCTTTATTTACGATGTAAACCTAGTTCATGGGGAGATGCTGCAAGTAGCATACTTAGCCTAACGTATGCAATGGCAAGACAAGTTGAAATCTAATAAGAAAAGCATAGGACATGGGTCCTAGTTGACGTAGAAATGATGTTGTTGTTTGGGGATTGCAAAATGGCACGACGGCAGATGGGAAGCGACAGTGCAAGCAATACAGCAAGTAAGAAATCGTTTTATCAACAAGCATGAGTTGGGTAGAACTCACGGCCTCAGAGAAAGACACACACACTTTCGAGGCAATTAGCAATGCAGTTCAAAGAAGTATTTGGAGATATATTGGCTTTGAAGGCGTAGCATATGGACAGCTAAAGGGTTAGCTAATGATATGTCCAAAGAGATAGTTAGTCACAGTTTTAAATGGGATGTGCAACTCAATAGTTTTGTTGCATGGAAGTTAAGCAAAGAAAACTTACCATTCCAGTTCGGGTATGCAAAATGGCATAATTATATAGAGCTTATACTTGGTGGCCACATTCATAGAAATGAGTTCTTGAATGTTGTTTGCATAATCAGAGTTTGGTGAGGCATGAAGTGTTGAATTCGGGTGTATAATGCGAAGAGAACCCCTATTCACTTTGTGACGTTCTTAATAAGGAGCGCGGAGAACAACAGTTCAACGAAAAGTCTTCCTAACAAAATTGATTGAAAATGAAGCCAAGTCGTTTATAAGTCCTTATTACGTTGAGTGAGATGCAAGAGGCAAAGTCGGAAAGCGATGGCAATGATCATGATGATCAAATTGAGAAGAATCATTCAGTGCATACACTTAGGCGCAAATGATTCATGCGAAATTCAGACTAAGAAGAATTTAATATTGGCATTTGGGTATTGATGCGTGATTTAAGTAGCAGCGTAAGAGTAGTGCACGACGCCGAGAAGTGGCTCAAGTATATGAGATCAATGGAAAAGCAGTAAAGATAAATGGTGGCATGTGGTACTAGGTATAAAGTTTTAGCAGGAAGGAATGCTAAATAAGTTTGCTGAATTCTGAGTGGCTCAGAAGTGTACAAGGCCAAAGAACAAGTATGTTGAGTATACTTGGTTGCGTTCAACGAGGGCGTTGAAATAATTAGGTGGGGGAGGTCTATTACGGTGTTGCAAGTGATGAATAATGATGATGCATTACAGAGTTGCAGGCCAAGTCAGAGTTCCGCCGTAATGGCGCATTGCGAAGCCATAATAGCGGTATACTGTATAGACCGTTAAGTGTCGAGAATGACATGACCCTGCAGGGCCAGTGAAGCAAAAAGGTAGCGCTACACTATAAAGACATTTTTATAAGGAATGAAGCTTATTGACCGACACAATAAGGATTCATTGAGGAGAAGGCAAGACAAGGCCAAAGTGACAAATGCAACATGCGATGTTGGCATTAAGGCATATCCGTGGAATTGAGTTGGCCCAAACTCAAGGATGATGCAAGAGTGTAGTATATATCAAGAGTAGATCTATAGCATTGATTTAAGGCTGGCCAAAGCTTGAACAATGCAAACAAGTTAGTAATGCAAGAGTTGCATTGCTGTTGTCAAGAAAATTGGCGTAGCGAAGCATATATGATGCACGAGTAACTAGAGTGAGCTAAGGAGTTGTCCTAGACAAGTAATGTCTAAGAGTGTCCGTGCATTAGCTTAGAGTAATAAAAATGCAGGTCCAAGAGGGCTGAACGATGGAGCATGGAAGAGTCCAGAATGCCAAAACATATGGCGCAATACGACTCAAGTGACGGTTACAAGTTGGTTACGGGCTTCACAAGCATGCCAACGATGCGTGATGAAGGATAACATTTATAAAGGAGTTTATAAATGTGGGAACAAGAGTTCTAACTGCTATAGAATAGGTGTTGGAAGATTGTCATGAGTTAGAAGAGAACTGGCCAGTTGGCACGGTTATTGGCGGTTAGCAGAACTGCTTCATGGGAGAGATGGATGTCTCATACGTGTGTAACGGTTATGCATGTTTTTGCCAAGAAAATCTTCTGTATAAATATCCCTAAGGAATGGGAAATTCGGTAGCCTAGCCTATGTGAGAGTAAGCTAACGTATGTGAGAGTGAAGGTTTCATATGTGAGCAAATAGGAGAGTTTTTGTAAGACTTAGACTTGGTTCAAGGAGTGAACAAGTTTGTGTAAGTCCCCAAGTGGGCAAGTTTTGTATTTCTTCCCTTTGATGCAATAAAAGAGTTGATTGTGTCATGTTTTAAGTGTTCTTGGTTGTTTGATTGTTGTTGGTAAAGTATGGCATGAATTGGGTGCATTTGATGAGTTTAGAGAAGTGAAAAAAGACTGTTAAGACTTCCGCTGTTAACCTGAAGTGTTGGCTGTTTGCAAAGGTGCAAACTTATAAGGCTAAAGTACAAGTTGGTGGAGCTTTATTCACGGAACCATTGTGTTGTCGGGTTACACTTTCGTAGAAAATTCCTCGGGCGTTTGAAGGTGTGACACATGGCATGGTGCGATTGGCATGGCGCGGCTAGCTTGGGCAAGGCATGGCTAGCATGATTTTCCATCGGCACAAGGGTGCGGCTAACATGGTTGGCATGCTTTGGTGTGGTAGGGTATGGATGGCATGATTTTCCATTGGCACACGAGATGCGGCTAGCATAGATAGGGCCATGGCATGGTGCGATTGGCACGGCGCGGCTAGCCTGGGCTAGGCGTGGATGGCATGATTTTCCATCGGCACGAGGGTGTGGCTAGCATGGTTGGCAGGATTTGGCGTGCTAGGGTATGGCTGGCATGAATTGCCATTGGCACACGAGATGCGGCTAGCATAGTTAGGGCCATGGCATGGCGTGGCAAGCCTGGGCTAGGCGTGGCTGACATGATTTTCCATCGGAACGAGGGTGCGGCTAGTATGGTGGGAATGATTTGGCATGGTTGGGTGTGGCTGGCATGATTTTCCATTGGCACACGAGATGCGGCTAGCATAGCTAGGGCGATGGAATGGCGCGGATAGCTTGGGCTAGGCGTGGTTGGCATGATTTTCCATCGGTACAAGGGTGCGGCTAGCATGGTTGGAATGCTTTGGCGCGGTAGGGTGTGGCTGGAATAATTTTCCATTGACACACGAGATGCGGCTAGCATAGTTAGGGCCATGGCATGGTGGGATTGGCATGGCGCAGCTAGCTTGGGCTAGGTATGGCTGGCATGATTTGCCATTGGCATAAGGGTGTGGATAGCATGATTGGCATGCTTTTGCACAGTAAGGTGTGTCTATCATGATTCGTAATTGAAACACGAGATGTGGCTAGCATAGTTATGGACATGGCATGGTGGGATTGGCAAGGCGCATCTAGCTTGGGCTAGGTGTGGCTGGCATGATTTGCCATTGGAAAAAGGGTGTGTCTAGCATGATTGGAATGCTTGGGCACAGTAAGGTGTGGCTATCATGATTTGTAATTGGCACACGAGATGCGGCTATCATATCTAGGGCCACGTCATGGTGCGATTGGCATGGCGCGGCTAGTTTGGGCTAGGTGTGGTGGGCATGATTTGCAATTGGCACAAGGGTGCGGCTAGAATGGTTGGCATGCTTTGGCGCGGTAGGGTGTAGCTGGCATGATTTTCCATTGGCACACGAGATGCATCTAGTATAGATAGGGCCATGGCAAGGTGCGATTAGCATAACACGGCTAGCTTGGGATAGGAGTGGCTGGCATGATTTTCCATCGGCACAAGGGTGCGGATAACATGGTTGACATGCTTTGGCGCGGTAGGGTGTGGATGGAATGATTTGCCATTGGCACACGATATGCGGCTAGCATCGCTAGGGCCATGACATGGTGTGATTGGAATGGCACGGCTAGATTGGGCTAGGCGTGGTTGGCATGATTTTCCATCGACATGAGGGTGCGGCTAGCATGGTTGGCATGCTTTGGCGCGGTAGTGTGTGGTTGGCATGATTTTCCATTGGCACACGAGATGCGTCTAGCATAGCTAGGGCCATGGCATGGTGCGATTGGCATGGCACGGCTAGCTTGGGCTAGGTGTGGATGGCATGATTTGCCTTTGGCACAAGGATGCGTCTATCATGGTTGGCATGCTTTGGCGCGGTAGGGTGTGGCTGGCATGATTTTCCATTGGCACACGAGAAGCGGGTAGCATAGCTAGGGCCATGGCATGGCACGACTATCCTGGGCTAGGCGTGGCTGGCATGATATGCCATCGACACGAGGGTGCGGCTAGCATGGTTGGCATGCTTTGGCGCGGTAGGGTGTGGATGGCATGATTTTCCATTGGCACAAGAGATGTGGCTAGCATAGCTATGGCCATGGCATGGTGCGATTGGCATGGCGCGGATAACTTGGGATTGGCGTGGCGGGTATGATTTTCCATCGGCACGAGGGTGCGGATACCATGGTTGGCATTCTTTGGTTCAATGGGTGTAGATGGCATGATTTGAGATTGGCACACGAGATGCGGCTAGCATAGCTAGTGTCACACCTTCAAACGCCTTAGGAATTTTCTGCGAAAGTGTAACCCGGCAGCACAATGGTTCTGTGAATAAAGCTTCACCCACTTGTACTTCAGCCTTATAAGTTTTCACCTTCGCAAACAGCCAACACTTCAGGTTAACAGCGAAAGTCTTAACAGCCTTCTTTCACTTCTCTAAACTCATCAAAATGCATCCCATAATGCACTCAATTCATGCCATACTTTACCAACAACAATCATCCAACCAAGAACACTTAGAACATGACACAATTAACTCTTTTTATTGCATCAAAGGGAAGAAATACAAAACTTTCCCTCTTGGGGACTTACACAGACTTGTTCACTCCTTGAACCAAGTATAAGTCTTACAAAAAACTCTCCTATTCACTCACATATGCAAACTTCACTCTCACATATGTTAGGCTAACTCTCACATAGGCTATCTAACTAAATTCCCATGCCTTAGGACTATTTATACAGTAGCTTTGCTTGGCCAAACCGTGCATAACCGTTACACAAGCATGGGACATCCATCTGTCCCGTCAGGTAGTTTCTATAACCGCCAGTTTGCTTTTCAACCGCCACCTTTTGTGTTGTCAAGCCAACATATGCCACATTTGTTCTAGGTGGTTATGAACCTTCCACATGGTTATAAACTCTCTTTATAACCGCTCCTCTTCATCACGCGTCATTGGCATGCTTTTGAAGCTCGTAACCAACTTGTAACCGTCACTTGAGCCTTATTGCGCCACTTGTCTTGGCCTAATGGATTCTTCCTTGCGCCAACGTACATCCCTCTTGGCCCTGCATTTTTATTACTTTAAGCTAATGCACGAAAACTCTTTAGGGTTTTCTTATCGAGGCCAACTCCTTAAGCTCACTCTAGTTACTCATGCGTAATATATTCTCCACTTTGACAATTAGCTTGACAATAGCAATGCAACTCTTGCATTTCCAACTTGTTTGCATTGTTTAAGCTTTGTCCAGACTTAAACTAATGCCATAGACCAACTATTGATCTATTCTACACTCTTGCATCATCCTTGAGTTTGGGCCAACTCAATTCCACGGATAAGCCTTAATGCCAACATCACATGTTGCATCTGTCACTTTGGCTTCGTCTTGCCTTCCCTCAATGAAGCCTTATTGTGTCGGCTAATAAGATTCATTCCTTAGCCAAATATCTTTAAAATGTAGCTCCACTCTTACGCTTCATTGGCCCTATAGGGTTTTTCCATTCTTGACACTTGACAATCTATATAGTATACCGCTATTATGGCTTCGCAATGCGCCACTACGGCGGAACTCTGACTTGGCCTGCAACTCTGTAACGTGTCATCATTATGCGTCACTTGCAGCACCGTAATAGATAGGACCATGGCATCGTGCGATTAGCATGGCGCGGCTAGCCTGGGCTAGGTGTGGATGGCATGATTTTCCTTTGGCACAAAGATGCGGCTAGCATGGTTGGCATGCTTTGGCGCAGTAGGGTGTGGCTGGCATGATTTGTCATTGGCACACGATATGCGGCTAGCATAATTAGGGCCATGGCATGGTGTGATTGGCATGGCGTGGATAGCTTGGGATAGGCGTGGATGGCATGATTTGCTATCGGCACAGGGGTGCGGCTAGCATGGTTGGCATGATTTTGCGTGGTAGGGTGTGGATGGCATGATTTGCCATTGGCACACGAGATGCGGCTAGCATAGTTAGGGACATGGAATGGTGCGATTGGCATGGCGCATCTAGCCTGGACTAGGCATGGCTGACATGATTTTCCATCGTCATAAGGGTGCATCTAGCATGGTTGGCATTCTTTGGCGCGGTAGGGTGTGGCTGGCATGATTTTCCATTGGCACACGAGATACGAGTAGCATAGCTAGGGCCACGACATGGTGTGATTGGCATGACGCGGCTAGCCTTTTCTAGGCATGGATGGCATGATTTTACATCGACACCAGGGTGAGGCTAGCATGGTTGGCATGCTTTGGCGCGGTAGGGTGTGGCTGGTATGATTTTCCATTGGCACACAAGATGCGTCTAGCATAGCTAGGGCCATGGCATGGCGCGACTAGCTTGGGCTAGGCATGGCTGGCATGATTTTCCATCGGCACGAGGGTGAAGCTAGCATGGTTGGCATGCTTTGGCGCGGTAGGGTGTGTCTGGCATGATTTTCCATTGGCACACGAGATGCGGTTATCATATATAGGGCCATGGCATGGTACGATTGGCATGGCGCGGCTAGTTTGGGATAGGCATGGCTGGCATGATTTTCCATTGGTACGAGGGTGCGGCTAGCATGGTTTGCATGCTTTGGCGCGGTAGGGTGTGGTTGGAATGATTTTCCATTAGCACACGAGATGCGTCTAGTATAGCTAGGGCCATGGCATGGTGCAATTGGCATGGCGCGACTAGCTTGGGCTAGGCATGGCTGGCATGATTTTCCATCGAAACGAGGGTGCGGCTAGCATGGTTGGCATGCTTTGGCGCGGTAGGTTGTGGCTGGCATAGATGCGTCTAGCATAGCTAGGGCCATGGCATGATGCGATTGGCATGGCATGATTTTCCATCGGCACGAGGGTGCGTCTAGCATGGTTGGCATTCTTTGGCACTATAGGGTGTGTCTGGCATGATTTTCCATTGGCACACGAGATGCGACTAGCATAGATAGGGCCATGGCATGGTGTGATTGGCATGACGTGGATATCCTTGTCTATGCATGGATGGCATGATTTTACATCGACACCAGGGTGCGGATAGCATGGTTGGAATGCTTTGGCGCGTTAGGGTGAGGATGGCATGATTTTCCATTGGCACACGATATGCGGCTAGCATATCTAGGGCCATGGCATGGTACGATTGGCATGGCACGACTATCTTGGGCTAGGTGTGGATGGCATGATTTTCCATCGATACGAGGGTGCATATAGCATGGTTTGCATGCTTTGGTGTGGTAGGGTGCTGCTGGAATGATTTTCCATTGGCACACGAGATGCAGCTAGCATAGCTAGGGCCATGGTATAACAGTGCTGTCAAGTGGCCAAGTGATGATGCATAATCATGATGCATCACCAGTGGCTTGGCCAAGGTTTCAGAAGTGCAAGTACACCGCTGTAATGGCGCAACGATTCCATAATGGCGCAACGTAGGCTATAATAGCGGTATTCAGTACAAGTACAGATCTGAGTTGCAGCAAGAGTGGAATGTTCCAAACAGGGTTTGGACATAGCCAAGGATGCGAGATTAGTATCACGAGATGCCAAAAGAGTTTGGCATGGTACCTGTATGCAAGGGGCGTGCAGGCACGCAAGCAAGACTTGCATTTAACACACTTGTATCATTGGAAGAATGCTACACAGCCGTGATGGCGCAATATTTGGCTAGCAAATGCATAATCTGGCAACAAGGCAAGATGACATGTGCATGGCACATGGCCTTGACGGTTTAGAGTTGGTTACATGAGAGTGGGTTTACATTATGCTTTCTAACTATTAGGAAGGTCCCGTTTGGCTAGTAAAATGGTTTCACAAAGGTTGGCATAGTTAGCTAACTGCCACATGTAAAGTAAATATGTAACCGCCTGGAGGTTACTTGTAGATAGCTTTTTGTAAGGCTATAAAAGCCTGATCTTGTGAAAGGATTGGGTAATTCGGAACAAGAAGAGTTTGTAACCCTAAGTTTGCAATAAATAAAAGGCTAAGGCCTGATTTAAAGAAAAGTTATGTTGGTGCATATTCCCATTTGGTTTTGGCTTATTGTTTATGCATCAAGCGGAGTGTGTGCATGTGATTAAGGACTTTGAAGATTGTTGAACAAAACCAATATTTAGTATGGGATAAATTGAGATTTAGTCAAGAAGTTGAAGTATTGGCTAAGTGCGAGTTGGATGAAATTGTGTTGTGGAGCATAGTTGCCATTGTCAAGTTGGTTGTAGCATAGGAGTGTTGCGGACCTGTGACAATTTGGGTATCAGAGCCCTGGTTAAGGGTATCTCTGTTTACGTTGGATATAAGGCTAATTGATTTCGCTGATTTCCTATAGTTTGCTGAGAATTACATTTAAAGTGAAGGATCCACACTGAGAGTTTAAGGCATGGGGAAGCCAAGTAGAAGATCAAATCAGAAGATCACATTGAGGGTATGTGAAACCTTAATTCCAGAATCTACAAGTGATGATCATGCACGAAGGATGTCCTCAAAACAACTAGATGAGGGTGAAACAAGTTGTTTTACATATCATAACTGCACCAAGGGTACCGGAGACACTGCAAGTGCTGATGAGAAATAGCACGGTGCTGGGAGGGATCTGCATGATGTTGGCAGGGGCCGACGTCCATACATCAGTCGTTTGCTAGGGAGCAAAGCACACAATAAGAAGAAAATGTCTTCTGGACTGATGTACATTGATGTGAAGATCAATGAAAAATGGGTATTAGCGACGGTTGATACCGGTTCTATGAAGACCTTTATTCATCCAGACGTTACCATGGAATTGAAACATTTACTAGCGAGGCTAGCACCATAAAAACGGTTAACGCAGAACCACAAGATAGTCGAGGGAAAGTTCGCAATGCAGATGTGCAAGTGGGAAAATGGAAAGGAAAACTAGATTTACTAGTTATAGTCATGGATGATTATGACCTGATTTTGGGCATGGATTTTTTTTGCGTGGCGAAGGCGTCGCCATTACCTCATAGGAATGGAATATTGATACAACACAGTCAATACCCATGTTTTATCTATATGGTGAGGCAAAGTGAACCAGACAAGATACATAAGCCATATCTGTCTGCGATTCAGGTGAAAGAAGGCTTACTCCAAGGGTTGACTACTTGCCTAGGAGTGTTGGTTGAGATCAAACCAAGAAAGGTAGTGGAAGTTGAGGAGGTAATAGCTGAGGTCTTAGAAGAGTTTGCAGACACGATGCCTGCAGAACTGCCTAAGACGCTACCACCGCGGCGTAGAATCGATCATATGATTGAGTTGGTTCCAGGGGAGAGGCCGCCTTCACAAGCGCCTTATCGTATGTCACCGTTAGAACTTGAGGAAATGCACAAGCTGATTTCTGAATTGCTGGAGGCGGGGTACATACAACCGTCTAAAGCTCCATTTGGTGCTCCGGTTCTGTTCCAAAAGAAGCAAGATGGCTTGCTTCGTATGTGTGTTGATTATAGGGCTTTGAACAAGCTAACTGTGAAGAACAAGTACCCAATTCTGCTAGTGGATGACTTGTTTGACCATTTAGCCAAGGCCAAATACTTCACCAAGTTGGATTTGTGCTCAGGTTATTACCAAATACGCATAGCAGAAGGAGATGAACCAAAGACTGCAATGGTAACAAGGTATGGCTCGTTTGAGTACCGTGTGATGTCATTCGGCTTGACAAATTCTCCAGCAACATTTTGAAAACTGATGAATGATGTTTTTTTCGAGTATATTGACCGATTTGTAGTGGTATACTTGGATGACATAGTCATATACAGTGAGACTTTGGAAGAGCATGCGATGCATCTTCGCAAAGCGTTTGCAAAGCTTAGAGAAGCAAGTTTGTATGTGAAGAAGGAAAAGTGTAAGTTTGCCCAGACCACGATTACTTTCCTTGGCCATGTGATATCGCAAGGGTGCGTACATATGGACTAGAAAAAGGTAGATGCCATTATGGATTGGCCAGAACCTAAGAAGCTTGGAGAGCTTCGTTCTTTCTTGGGTTTAGCTAACTATTACCGGCATTTCATAGTTAGCTATTCAAAGAAAGTCGCCCCTTTGATAGATTTGTTGAGGAAGGACAGATCATGGGCATGGACTGACGAGTGTCAGCGGTCATTCGATGCATTAAAGGAAGCGATCTCGACAGAACCAGTTCTCCGCTTGCCTAGCTTCGACTTACCATTTGAAGTGCACACGGATGCTTCAGACATGGCTCTAGGGGGAGTCTTGATGCAAGATGGCCATCCAGTGGCTTACGAGAGTCGTAATCTTAATTATGTTGAAGGAAGATATACTATGCATGAGAAAGAGATGTTGGCAGTAATACATTGCCTAAGAACTTGGCTCCATTATTTGTTGGGAACTTATTTCATCATAAGGACGGATAATGTGGCCATTACGTTCTTTTCCATCCAGAAGAAACTTTCGCCAAAACAAGCAAAGTGGCTTGACTTTCTGAGCAAGTTCGAATACAAATTCGAGCATAAGCCAGGAAGGCTTAATTCTGTGCCAGATGCGTTAAGCAGAAAAGTGGTAGAAGAATATGTGACAGCACTGACCACGATTGAGACAGAGTTGTTGTCTCGAATCAAAGAAGAGATGAAGAATGATCAAGCATGTGTGCGCCTGACTAATCATATATGTGATGGGATCGTTCATCGATATTGGCTAGATGATGGGGTCATTTATTCCAAGGGAGGAAAGATTTATGTACCTAATTCAGGTGGACTGAGAAGGGAACTCTTGCGAGAGACACATGATTCCATTTGGTCTGGTCATACAGGCATGGAACGAACTCACGCTTTGATAGATCATTCTTATTACTAGCCTAAGATGGAAGAAGATGTTGAATTATATGTGAATACATGCTTGGTGTGTCAATTGGATAAGACGGAAAGGATAAATGTGGCCGGATTGCTACAGCCTTTGCCGATTCCAGACAATCCATGGCAGTGCTTGTCGATGGACTTTATTAACGGTCTTCCAAAGGTGCACGGATTTAGCTCGATAATGGTCGTCGTTGATCGCTTTTCGAAGTATGCTACATTCATTCCTTGTCCCCATTCTTGCAATGCATACGTCGCAGCGGATTTATTCTTCAAGAATGTAGTGAAGTATTGGGGACTTCTTCGAGATATTGTGAGTGATAGAGACTCACGGTTTACAGGAAGGTTTTGGACTGCCCTGTTTGGGATGCTTGGTTCCAAACTAAAGTTTTCTACTAGCAATCACCCGCAAACCGATGGTCATACGGAGAGGATAAATGCATCGCTAGAAGAGTACTTGCGTCATTATGTGACAGCATGTCAGGAAAATTGGGTGGCGTTGATGGACACGGCCCAATTTTGTTACAATTTGCACAAGAGTTCATCAACATAGTTGAGTCCTTTTGAGTTGGCTACAGCACAGAAACCATTAACCCCTCATGAAGTGCCAAGGTCTAAAAAGCAAGGCTCATGTCTAGCAGCTTATCGTTATGCAAGGTCAAAGACGGAGATAACTGAGCAAGCGCGTGATAGTTTGGCTAAAGCGCAAAGACGAATGAAGAAGTATGATGATTTGCATCGCAGAGATGTAGAGTTTGAGGTGGGAGATATGGTGCTCTTAAATCTAACGCCCCAAATATGGAAGAATATTTCTAGCAAGACAGTGCATAGAGGCCTAATTCCAAGATATGATGGTCCTTTTAAAGTGGTGAAAAGAATTGGTAAGGTGGATTACAAACTGGAGTTGCCGGAACGGTTGAAAGTGCATCCATCTTTTCATGTCAGCTTTCTAAAAAAATATCATCCTGATTTGCTGGACACTTCGAGACGACAAGAGAAGCGTGCACCACCAGTAATCATATCGCAATTCGACAAGCAAGTTGAGGAAATACTTGATGATCGATTTATGGGGCAAAGTAAGAAGAATATGAGAACTTATTTTCTGATTAAGTGGCAAGGGTTGCCAGACTCCGAAGCTTCTTGAGAGAAGGATACTACATTGTGGCAATTTGAAGAACAAATTCAGGCTTACCTACAACAAAAAGAATCGACGAGGGCGTCGAGTTCAGCAGGTGGGGGAGGTCTATAATAGTGCTGTCAAGTGGCCAAGTGATGATGCATAATGATGATGCATCACCAGTGGCTTGGCCAAGGTGTCATAAGTGAAAGTACACCGCCGTAATGGCGCAACGAGGACATAATGGCACAAATTAGGCTATAATAGCGGTATTTAGTACAAGTACAGATCTGAGTTGCAGCAAGAGTGGCATGTGCCAAACAGGGTTTGGACATAGCCAAGGATATGAGATTAGTATCACGAGATGCCAAAAGAGTTTGGCATGTTACATGTATGCAAGGGGCGTGCAGGCACGCAAGCAAGACTTTCATTTAGCACACTTGTATCATTGACAGAACGGTACACAACCGTGATGGCGCAATATTTGGATGGAAAATGCGTAATCTGGCGACAAGGCAAGATAACATGTGCAGGGCACATGGACTTGACGGTTTAGAGTTGGTTACACGAGAGTGGGTTTACTTTATGCTTTCTAACTGTTAGGAAGGTACCGTTTGGCAAAGGTTGGCAACGGTTTGGAAAAGGTTGGCACATGTAAAGTAAATCTGTAACCGCCTGGTGGTTACTTGTATATAGATTTTTGTAAGGCTATAAAAGCCTGATCTTGTGAAGGTATTGGGTAATCCGGAACAAGAAGAGTTTGTAACCCTAAGTGTGCAATAAATAAAAGGCTAAGGCCTGATTTAAAGAAAAGTTCTGTTGGTGCATATTCCCCTATGGTTTTGGCTTATTGTTTATGCATCAAGCGGAGTGTGTGCATGTGATTAAGGACTTGGAAGATTGTTGAACAGAACCTCTATTTAGTATTGGATAAATAGAGATTTAGTCAAGAAGTTGAAGTATTGGCTAAGTGCGAGTTGGCTGAAATTGTGCTGTGGAGCATAATTTCCATTGTCAAGTTGGTTGTAGCATAAGAGTGTTGCGGACCTGTGACACATGGCATGGTGCGATTGGCATGACGCGGATAGCCTTGTGTAGGGATTGCTGGCATGATTTTCCATCGGCACAAGGGTGCGGCTAGCATGGTTGGCATGCTTTGGCGCGGTAGGGTGTGGCTTGCATGATTTTCCATTGGAAAACGAGATGTGTTTAGCATATCTAGGGCCATGGAAAGGTGCGACAAGCTTGGGATAGGCGTGGATGGCATGATTTGCCATCGACACGAGGGTGAGGCTAGCATGGTTGGAATTCTTTGGCGCGGTAGGGTGTGGATGGCATGATTTTCCATTGGCATACGAGATGCGTCTAGCATAGCTAGGGACATGGCATGGTGCGATTGGCATGGCACGGCTAGCTTGGGCTAGGCATGGATGGCATGATTTTCCATATACACGAGGGTGCAACTAGCATGGTTGGCAGGCTTTGGCGTGTAGGGTGCGGCTGGCATGATTTGTCATTTTCACACGAGATGCGACTAGCATAGATAGGTCCATGGAATGGCGTGTCTTGCTTGGGATAGGCATGGCTGGCATGATTTGCCATTGGCACGAGGGTGCGGCTAGCATGGTTGGAATGCTTTGGTGAGGTAGGGTATGGCTGGCATGATTTTCCATTGGCACACGAGATGTGTCTAGCATAGCTAGGGCCATGGCAAGGTGCGATTAGCTTGGGCTAGGCGTGGATGGCATGATTTTCCATCGGTACAAGGGTTCGGCTAGCATGGTTTGCATGCTTTGGTGAGGTAGGGTGTGGCTGGCATGATTTTACATTGGCACACGATATGTGGCTAGCATAGCGAGGACCATGGCATGATGCGATTGGCATGGCGTGGCTAGCTTGGTCTAGGCTTGGATGGAAGTATTTTTCATCGGCACGAGGGTGCGGATAGCATGGTTGGCATGCTTTGGCGCAGTAGGGTGTGACTGGCATGATTTTCCATTGGCACACGAGATGCGTCTAGCATAGATAGGGCCATGGCATGATGTTATTGGAATGGCGCAGCTAGCTTAGGATATGCGTGGCTGGCATGATTTCACATCGGTACGAGGGTTCGGCTAGCATGTATGGCATTCTTTGGCGCGGTAGGGTGTGTCTAGCATGATTTTCCATTGGCACACGAGATGCGGCTAGCATAGCTAGGGTCATGGCATGGTGCAATTGGCATGACCCGGCTAGCCTTGTCTAGGTGTGGCTGGCATGATTTGCCATCGGTACGAGGGTGAGGCTAGCATGGTTGGAATGCTTTGGCGCGGTAGGATGTGGCTGGCATAATTTTTCATTGGCACACGAGATGTGTCTAGAATAGCTATGGCCATGGCATGGTGCGATTTGCATGGTGCGGATAGCTTGGGATAGGCGTGGCTGACATGATTTTCCATCGGCACGAGGGTGCGGCTATCCTGGTTGGAGTGCTTTGGCGCGGTAGGTTGTGTCTGGCATGATTTGCCATTGGAACATGAGATGCGGCTAGCATAGTTAGGGCCATGGCATGGTACGATTGGCATGGCACGGCTAGCTTGGGCTAGGCGTGGCTGGCATGATTTTCCATCGGTACGAGGGTGCGGCTAGCATGGTTGGCATTATTTGGCGTGGTAGGGTGTCGCTGGCATGATTTTCCATTGTCATACGATATGCGGCTAGCATAGCTAGGGCCATGGCATGGTGCGATTGGCATGGAACGTCTAGATTGGGATAGGCGTGGCTAGCAAGATTTTCCATCGGCACAAGGGTGCGGCTAGCTTGGTTGGCATGCTTTGGCACGGTAGGGTGTCGCTGACATGATTTTCCATTGGAACACGATATGAAGCTAGCGTAGCTAGGGCCATGGCATGGTGCGATTGGCATGGCGCAGATAGCTTGGGCTAGGCGTGGATGGCATGATTTGCCATCGGCATGAGGGTGCGGCTAGCATGGTTGGAATGCTTTAGCACGGTAGGGTGTGGCTGGCATGATTTTCCATTGGAACACGAGATGCGTCTAGCATAGCTAGGGACATGGCTGTTATGGTGCTGCAAGTGATGCATAATGATGACGCGTTATAGAGTTGCATGCCAAGTCAGTATTCAGCCGTAATGGCGCATTGCGAAGCCATAATAGCGCAACACAAGCCATAATAGCGGTATACTGTATAGACTATTAAGTATCAAGGATGGCATAACTCTACAGGTCCAATGAAGCGCAAGAGTGGTGGTACATTGTAAATACATTTTGCTAAGAAATGAATCTTATTGGCCGACACAATAAGGTTTCATTGAGGAAAGGCAAGACATGGCCAAAGTTGACAGATGTAACATGCGATGTTGGCATCGATGCATATCCATGGAATTGAGTTGGCCCAAACTCAAGGATGATGCAAGAAGAGTGGAATATACTAATAGTTAGTCTATGCATTGGTTCATGGTAGGGAAAAAGTCTGAACAGTGCAAAGAAGTTGGTAATGCAAGAGTTGCATTGCTATTGTCAAGTTAATTGGCGAAGTGAAGCATATATGACGCACAAGTAACTAGAGTGAGCTTAAGGAGTTGGCCTCGATGATGGAAGCTTAAGAATTTTCCATGCATGAGTTTAGAGTAATAATCATGCAGGACCAAGAGAGCTAAACTTTGGAGCAAGGAAGAATCCGGTATGGCGCAACAAGTGGTGCAATACGGCTCAAGTGACGGTTACGAGTTGGTTACGAGCTTCACAAGAATGCCAATGAAGTGAGAAAAGATAAAACGGTTATAAAGTGAGTTTATAACCATGTGGAAGGTTCATAACCACCAAGAAAAGATGTGGCATCTGTTGGCTTGACAACACAAAAGGTGGCGGTTGAAAAGCAAGCTGGCGGTTATAAAAACGACCTAATGGGACACATGGATGTTCCATGCATGTGCAAGTGTTGTGAACAGTTTTGGCCATTGTTACCACTGTATAAATAGTTCTAAGGAGTAGGAAAATCAGTAGGCTACATATGATAGAGTTAGTCTCATGTTTGAGAGAGTTAGGCATTCACCAAGAGGGTGAATGGCCTGTTTTTGGTCCATGTGATGGACGAGTTTTGTATAATCTTCCTTAATGCAATAAAATGGGTTTATTGTGTTAATCCTTTGTGTTCATTATGTTGCTAATGTTGTGTGAGAATTGTTGAAGTGCATGGCAGAACCTCTTATGCTTATGGGGGCATGAAGAGTTAGAGAGAAAGAAGAAAAGACTTCCGTTGCGTATTGCCTTATGAGTGAAGGCAGATGCATACTTTGATGCAAGTGTGCAAGGCTGAGTACTTGTGGGTGAATTTTATTCACTGAACCACATAGTATTGCCGGTCATGTCCCGTGAAAATTTTAGGCGATTAAATGGGTATGTGACAAGCAGGTATCAAAGCTGTGTTTGGGGACACAGTTGCTGATTTTTCTCTCTTTCTACTCAATTTGGTGTCATTTGTTTGTCGAATTCAATGAAGAATTGTTTGGGTTTCACTAGTATAAAGACTAGAAGAAGTTGGTCTTGTGTAGAAAGATCAATTGGAATGAACTTTGAAGCTTGAAGTAGCAGCATGCCATGAAAGTTTATGAAAAAGGTGTCAAAATTCCTACCCAAAGTGTTAGACGAACGTGCAAGAATCATTGAAAACCGGGTTTTCAAGTGATGGCATGACAAAACTTAGGAGTGTGCTGAATTTTATGGTGCAAGTCAGGTGTTAAAGTCCATGTTTCTCACAAGTATACAAAATTAGGAATTTGGAATGCATATCTTTGTGGTGTTATCAGTAGCAAGTACATTACAAGAGGTAATGGGAATTTTGCGAAAATTCCTGAATGCAAAGAAGTTGTTGGCCTTTGCAGAGGCAAAGTAGATGAAGAACATGTCTATGCGATAGATTGAAGGTGTTTTCATCGTAGCCAGTTGGTTGGAGGATTAAAGTTATCTCTCTTGATTTCATGTACCTTGGTGGTAATGCAAAGTCTGATTGTGAATCAGCATTTTTGTGGAAATTGTGATGCCATAAAAGAAGAATTGGATGGCCAATTCTTATCTAGCATAAAGCTTATTGAAAGGTTGAAGAAATAAGCGCAAGTTATGGGAAAAATGATACACCACGGTCTCGCGTTTGCAAAGAGTTCTTCATTGATGCTAGATGAGCACAAGGAGTGTGCTTGCACCTGGTTTATGAGTGGGATCAATATGATTGGACAAGGGTGTCCAAAGACCTGCATTTGATCATAACCACAAGCGGATATTCTTGTCGACTTCAAATCAACAATTGTTGCTACTCAAGTTGATTTTGGCGGAGGAGAAAGACAAGAGTTTCCATATGTGCATGGGCAGTAAAAATGAGTTCCAAGTTTGAAGAAGAATGTGGTATTCTTGCTTCATGGAACATAGGCAGTGGCTCCTCATTTGCAAGGATTGTGCCTTGTTAATATTGTCCAAGATAATTGTCCGCGGAAGTCATTGAGTAATATGACTTTGCTGAGCTCTATGGTGAAGCTCAGAATCACCAAGTTAAGTCTGTTCCAGTTGTGCAAAGGTGCACAAGTTTGTGTCAAGATTTGGGTGTTAATTAGCATAGCATGTATGCAACAGTAGCATGCGCCAAATAGGATTTGGACATGGCTAGAATGCATAATGCGTTTGGAGATACAAGTTAGGCCAAATTATGGATGCGGGAAAGAGAAGGACAAAGTAGTGGTGATGCGTAAAGATGGCAGGTGGCCATTATTGAAGAAATCTTCATGACAGCTAAAGCAAAATGATAGGATCAGTCTAAAAGGAGTATTCAACTAATTGTCAATTATAGTGTGTTTCGTTATGGTTGTTGCATACGAACGTTGATAGTTTCAAAAGTGCATGTGGCAAAGAGAACTGCTACATTGGGGAGAGTAGGTGCTATCTCGATTCCTTTGTTTCTTAGAAGCGAAGTTAAAATTAGTATTGCAAGGATTGTGAGGTCTTACAAGTTGCAATCAGTTGGCGTGAGTATTTGTTCAAGTTTGAGTATACTTTCAGTTTGGGTCGAGTGGACCTTGGTGTTGGAATGAAGTCTCTCTATGTAAGGTAGTAGTTAATGAGGGTATTTGAAGTGAAAAATCTTGCCTCTTTCGTTCAAAGTAAAGATAATTCGCGTGGAAGATGCTACACAGTATATTAAGCCAAAATATACAATAGAAGACGCTGAAAGTGGAAGAAGCAAATATAGGAGTTGGTGGCATAGTCGAGTTTGCTGTTGAGAGTTATGTGGAAGTGAGAAGGCATTTGGCAGCAAATGCATGGAGTAACGCAGCAAGAATGAAGATGTAAGTCCATCAAGTAAATGAGTTAAGATTGACTCATAGTTAGGAAGAACATGATGTTGTTTTTCCGCTACATTAAAGCGTAGCAGTTTGAAAGAGCAAGTGATTCTTAAAGTGATGGTTTCAAAGGCGCGTGAAGAGGATACCTTGGCTCCAGGGAGGGTCGGTCTAATTTTAGGGGTATCCTAAGTCATGACTATACCAAATTCATGCATTTCAATCAAGGTGTCGCGACGATGCAAGAACAGCGAGGTGCTGGTTCTTTAGCATACAAATAATGCGAGTCCGAGAAGGTGAAGTTTGCAACATGATTTGGAGGCCGAATCTAGTGAAGGTGCTGATGTTTGCAAAGTGCATCAAAAGCTATAGGTTGTGGCGCATACCAAGAGTGGTATGAAATCATAAAGTGCATACCTTAAGACATGGAATGTTTGGCGAAGGCTCAACATGATTGGAGCATAAATCCAAGTCTTGTATAAGTCTTGTTAAGTTGTGTGGGTTAACTAAAGTCGGATAGTGAAGGCATAAGACTATGGTAATGATCATTTTGATCAGTTGGAGGAATCATTGCTTGTGTACACTTAGGAACAAATGATTCAAGTGAAATTCAAGTCTAATTCAGGGAGTTGGCAAGAGGAATCTCCAAGTTGTATTTGGGTATTGATATGCGATCGTAGTTGAAGTTGAAGTGTAGGCCAACGTGACAACAACAATACAATTCAGTAGGATCAATGGAAAGGTTCTAAATCTAAGTGATGGCATTTGGTACTATGCATAATTTTTTTGGCAAGAATGAAGGCCAAACAAAGTTTGTTGATTTCTAAGAAGGGCTTAGAAGCGTACAAGGCTAGAGAACAAGTATAACGAGTATAATTTGTTGCGTTCAACGAGGGCGTTGAATGGATTAGGTGGGGGAGGTCTGTTACGGTGCTGCAAGTCACGCATAATGATGACGCGTTACAGAGTTGCAAGACAAGTCAGTATTCATCCGTAATGGCGCATTGCGAAGCCATAATAGCGCAACGCAAGCCATAATAGCGGTATACTGTATAAACTATTAAGTGTCAAGAATGGCATAACTCTACAGGGCCAATGAAGCAAAAGAGTGGCGATACATTTTAAATACATTTGGATAAGAAATGAATCTAATTGGCCGACACAATAAGGTTTCATTGAGGAAAGGCAAGACATGGCCAAAGTTGACAAATGTAACATGCGATGTTGGCATCGATGCATATCCATGGAATTGAGTTGGCCCAAACTCAAGGATAATTCAAGAAGAGTGAAATATACTAAGATTTAATCTATGCATTGTTTCATGGAAGGTCCAAAGTCTGAATAGTGCAAAGAAGTTGGTAATGCAAGAGTTGCATTGCTATTGTCAAGCTAATTGGCGAAGTGAAGAATATATGACGCACAAGTAACTAGAGTGAGCTTAAGGAGTTGGCCTCAATGATGGAAGCTTAATAATTGTCCATGCATGAGTTTAGAGTAATAATCATGCAGGGCCAAGAGAGATAAACGTTGGAGCAAGGCAGAATCCAGTATGGCGCAACAAGTGGTGCAATACGGCTCAAGTGATGGTTACGAGTTGGTTATGAGCTTCACAAGCATTCCAATGAAGTGAGACAAGATATAACGGTTATAAAGTGAGTTTATAACCATGTGGAAGGTTCATAACCACCAAGAACATATGTGGCATCTGTTGGATTGACAACACAAAAGGTGGCGGTTGGAAAGCAAGCTGACAGTTATAGAAACTACCTAATGGGACACATGGATGTTCCATGCGTGTGTAAGTGTTGTGCACGGTTTTTTCCATTGTAACCACTATATAAATAGTTCTAAGGAGTAGGAAAATCAGTAGGCTACATAGGAGAGAGTTAGTATCAAGTTTGGGAGAGTTAGGCATTCACCAAGAGGGTGAATGGCCTGTTTTTGGTCCATGTGATGGACGAGTTTTGTATAATCTTCCTTAATGCAATAAAATAGGTTTATTATGTTAGTACTTTGTGTTCATTATGTTGCTGATGCTGTGTGAGAATTGTTGAAGTGCATGGCAGAACCTCTTATGCTTATGGGGGCATGAAGAGTTAGAGAGAAAGAAGAAAAGACTTCCATTGTGTATTGCCTTATGAGTGAAGGAAGATGCATACTTTGATGAAAGTGTGCAAATATGAGTACTTGTGGGTGAAGTTGATTCATTGAACCACATAGTATTGATGGTCATGTCCCGTGACAATTTTAGGAGATTAAATGGGCATGTGACACATGGCATGGTGCGATTGACATGGCGCGGCTAGCTTGGGATAGGCGTGGATGGCATGATTTTCCATCATCACGAGGGTGTGGCTATCATGGTTGGCTTGCTTTGGCGCGGTAGGGTGTGTTTGGCATGATTTGCCATTGGCACACGAGATGCGGCTAGCATAGCTAGGGCCATGGCATGGTGCGATTGGCATGACGCGGCTAGCCTTGTATAGGTGTGGCTTGCATGATTTTCCATCGGCACGAGGGTGTGGATAGCATGGTTGGCATGATTTGGCGCGGTAGGGTGTGTCTGGCATGATTTTCCATTGGTACACGAGATGCGGTTAGCATAGCTAGGGCCATGTCATGGTACGATTTCCATAGCGCGGCTAGCTTGGGATAGGCGTGGCTGGCATGATTTTAATTGGTATGAGGGTACGGATAGCATGGTTTGCATGCTTTGGCGCGGTAGGGTGCGGCTGGCATGATTTTCCATTGGAACACGAGATGCGGCTAGCATATCTAGGGCTATGGCATGGTGTGATTGGCATTACGCGATTAGCTTGGGCTAGGCGTGGCTGACATGATTTTCCATCGGCACAAGGGTGCGTCTAGCATAGTTGGCATGCTTTTGCGAGGTAGGGTGTGGCTGGCATGATTTGCCATTGGCACATGAGATGCGTCTAGCATAGCTAGGGCCATGGCATGGTGCGAATGGCATGGAGCGGATAGCTTGGGATAGGCGTGGCTGGCATGATTTTCCATCGGAACGAGGGTGCGTCTAGCATGGTTGGCATGCTTTGGCGCGGTAGGGTGCGGCTGGCATGATTTTCCATTGGCATAGGAGATGCGACTAGCAAAGCTAGGTCCATGGAATGGTGCAATTGGCATGGCGCGGCTAGTTTGGGATAGGCATGGATGACATGATTTTCCATCGGCACAAGGGTGCGGCTAGCATGGTTGGCATGCTTTGGCGTGGTAAGGTGTGGCTGGCATGATTTTACATTGGCACACGATATGCGGCTAGCATATCTAGGGACATGGAATGGTGCGATTGGCATGGCGCGGCTAACTTGGGCTAGGCGTGGCTTGCATGATTTGCCATCGGCATGAGGATGCGGCTAGCATGGTTGGCATGATTTGGCACGGTAGGGTGTGGCTGGCATGATTTTCCATTGGCACACGAGATGTGTTTATCATAGCTACGGCCATGGCATGGTGCGATTGGCATGGCACGGCTAGCTTGGGATAGGCATGGCTGACATGATTTGCCATCGGCACAAGGGTGCGGCTAGCATGGTTGGCATTCTTTGGTGTGGTAGGGTGTGGCTGGAATGATTTTCCATTGGCACACGATATGCGGCTAGCATATCTAGGGCCATGGCATGGTGCGATTGGCATGGCGCGGCTAGCTTGGGCTAGGCGCGGCTTGCATGATTTGCCATCGGCATGAGGGTTCGGCTATCATGGTTGGCATGATTTGGCATGGTAGGGTGTGGATGTCATGATTTGCCATTGGCACACGAGATGCGTCTAGCATAGATACGGCCATGGCATGGTGCGATTGGCATGGCGCGGCTAGATTGGGATAGGCGTGGATGGCATGATTTGTCATCGGCACGAGGGTGCAGCTAGCATGGTTGGCATGCTTTGGCGTGGTAGGGTGTGTCTGGCATGATTTTCCATTGGCACACGAGATGCGGCTAGAATATCTAGGGCTATGGCATGGTTCGATTGGCATGGCACGACTAGTTTGGGATTGGCGTGGCTGGCATGATTTTCCATCGGAACGAGGGTGAGGTTAGCATGGTTGGCATGCTTTGGCGCGGTAGGGTATGGCTGGCATGATTTTCCATTGGAACACGAGATGCGGCTAGCATAGCTAGGGCCATGGCATGATGCGATTGGCATGGCGCGACTTGCCTGGGCTAGGCGTGGATGGCATGATTTGTCATTGGCACAAGGGTGCGGCTAGCATGCTTTGGCGCGGTAGGGTGTGGCTGGCATGATTTTCCATTGGCACACGAGATGCGGCTAGCATAGATAGGTCCATGGCATGGTGCGATTTGCATGACGCGACTAGCTTGGGCTAGGCGTGGCTGGCATGATTTGCCATCGGCACGAGGGTGAGGCTAGCATGGTTGGCATGCTTTGGCTCGGTAGGGTGTGGCTGGCATGATTTCCCATTGGCACAGAGGGGAAATAGGGTTTTACTCGTTGTAACCCTAATTTGAAAAAAGGTAATTATTTAAAGACACATTAAAGGTTTTCAGTAAATGCGCCTAGTAAATGATTTATCACTTAAATGTTGTGACCTCACTGTCTGCTAGGGTTTAGTGTTTTAAGATTTTAACCTTAAGATAAAAACCACCATCAACAACGATATAGCTACATTTGGTCTGGATTGTAATCGAGCTTTTTGTTCATCATGAGGAAAATTGTCGCCTGTCTGGTTAAGATAGCCTAAACGAGAATCACTTATCTGAAATTTCATAAATTAAAATTACCTTAAGTATATTTATTTACTTAAAAGTAACAGAATTCTGTAAAACTAACTTACCCTTTCTTCATATGCCATTCCATGGTTGCGTATGTTAACATCGGTCTAAATAGTCACAAAAATTATAATCCCCTCATTCATCTAGCTCCACCTAGCTCTAAGACCTCCCATGTCTCTACCGTTTGTATTTCTGGATATGTTATCAAAAATTTCAATAATTTTCTTCCATAATTACTTGTCTGACGCCTGAACTACGTTAAGAATTTTTTGGGTTGCTTCAATCCATGCTTGCGTAAGAGCAACATCTTCTTCTTTGCTGAATCTTACCATTTTTATAAAACTAAGGTATGATAGATAGTTTGGATAGGTTAACTTTGGAAAGTGATTTGATATTTATAGAGATATGATGAAAGGAATTTGAATAACAAAAAAAAAATGTCGTTATACAGTAAAAATAACTGTTATATTGTGAAATAATGACGTTATACAGTAAAATTATCATTGAAAAATATGGAACAAACTTAGGAAAGTCTTAAGTATCCATTATATTGTAAAATAAAACAGTTTTGTTAAGAAATTTAAATACTAGCCCTTTTCACACATCAAACCATGGAAAATTTCCATTACCCTGATGTTGGTACGTGGTTGTACTTTGGTTGAATGGCTTAGACGGATTTTGACCTAAGTAAGGTTCTTCTTGACTATTTGGAACAAAATAACTAGTTGACGGTACCCATTCCAGAGACTGGCCTTCGCTAGATGACTCACATGTATATGGGGCTTCATACGGTTTCACAAATCTCACACGGGGTGCTTCACCGTATTTGATTTGGTGTTGCAGCTTCGTTGTGTAGTCATAATAATATTGATGTGTAGCCTTGTATTTTTGTTCCATATCCACATAAGCATCGCGCCACATCTCCTGTAAACAACAAGAAAGGACGTGAGTATAATTCTTTTTCACAAGTCAAATATATTGGAATTAAAGGTTATATTTATACTCACCGGTGTCCCCAAGCTGACATCATAGTTGGATTTAGGAAACATTCCCAAATACTCCATTCCAACTGGTACCTCAGACTCCTGAAAGTTTGGGCCACATATCTTAGCCGTTGTTTGGCTTGGTGGATATGGGAAGAGATGACGGTCGACGGGCACCAACTCTTGTGTGTATGTGCTTTGTCGTTGCGGGGCTGGTCGGCGTATATACGCATCGTTATCTTGGGTGCCATACAAATCCCGGTTTGCTTCATGTACAATTACACCCCTATACTTCCCTATTGACATGTCCTTCCACCATAACTTATACTGTCGATCGGATACTTCATCAAAATGCAGGCTATTAAGATTCTGGTCCGTGTACAAATATGCATTGTTGATGTCTACTATTGAATCAGAAGGGTTGCACGGTATTACGGTCAATCCAAGAACTTGTTTGAGACATCGTTCGCCAAAGTACAGGAACCTATGACCAAACGGATCGTAAAAAACCATACGTGTTATTGAGATTCGTTTAGCATCTTCCACCTCGGGTTTACTTCTCCATTGACTATCCTCCTATGGCGACCAGTATACAGAATCGAATGCAAAGTTATCAATTTGGTTACGAACAATAGTCATAGAATGGGTACCTGAATATCTCTGACCGCCTCTTGAACTTTCTCGTTGGGATCCATCATATAACTTACCAGCTGGCCACGGATCCATATTTTCACTTTCAACATTTGTATAGGGAAATAGACATTGAAAATAAGACCAAAACCATGGCTACAAAATTAAACATTGTTATTAACAACTATAAAAATATAGTGGTAAGAAAATTAAATAAAAAGGAAAGTAAGATTATGAGCGTAGAGATTTTTACCATCAAAGGAAACGAGAAGAACTGCAATTCAGGAGCGTTTCTCGTGACTCCGGTACTCAGGACCCTTAACATATATGCATACACCGCCGAACCCCAATCATAATGCCTCAACACACTTAAATCCCTCATTATACGATGCCATTTAACCTGAACAACACTGTTTTTGTTTGGGAAAAAGACATTCACAATAAAAAAAATCAAAAAACATCTTGCCATATGCTCCTGCATTATTACATCGTTCTCCAGCCCGAATTTATGTTCAAGAAACGATTTAATTATAATATTCTTGATCCCGTTGCATCTATCCACAAGTTGCTGTCTCAAGGGGACTATTTCTTCATCTCTAATTACTTCATTTAATCCAGTAACGATAACGTGGTTCTCGCCTTTTTTCTTCTGGTAGTAGGTCTCGCCTTAACATATGGGATCAAACAGTCTATGGTCTAGAGAGCAATTTCATGTATTTGCTCCATACTAATTGAGTCCAATGATATGGGATCTCCTCGACCGATTGGAATTTCGGTAATTTGAGTAAAGTCTAATGGGGTAAACCCTATTTTAAAACTAGGGAAGTGAAATGTATTGGTGGTATGCCACCACCTTTCAATTATTCCGGTAGTAAGGCAGTTATCTGGTAGTTTTGGATATTGTACTTGGAAAACTGAACCGAACCCACAGTTGTCTACAATCACTTTAGCATGTGGAAACCTAGAAATTGAGGTATACAGTTCATGAATTTGACTTATGGTACTGCGATGTCTCAACGAATTCATCCTAACATTAGACGGATCAAGAATTTTCAATTTTTGATCACTATGGTCCGTTGAAGAAACCGGCAATCTCTCTTCCATAATTCGAGCAAAATCATCATTGTTCATCTACGGCACACATGTACACAAAATTCATCACAAAACAATCATAAATCATGTATTTTACATATTCAAACAACGATCATAAATCATGCACTTTACATATTAGCCACATTGTCTACATATTATCCACATTGTCTACCAAAATCAAAAATCATCAAACATAATACCATATCCATATACATTTAATCATTCTTCAATACCAAAACATTCATCAATTTGCCACCAATGCGTCATATACATGATACATATGCTCTTAATCATTCTACAATCCCAAATCATAAATTACACTATCTTATACATATCAAAATTCATTCATACAGAACATCCTATTTCAAAAAATCAACAAAAAATCATTAAATCAATCAACAATGTCCACAACTATGAAACAACATTCAATGACGCATTAAAACAACCCAACATCTCAAATTCGATTAAAATCAAATTCAAATTAAAAAAAAAAACCCTAAATTTTAAATAACTCATCTTGGATGATTTTGTTGATGAAACAAGAAATTGATAAAGGAAAACGCTTCACTGGATACTAATGAACAAACCCAATGAATTTTAGCTCCAAAATCGTACAGGAAGGTCTTCAAATCGATAGGGAGAAGAGGAGGAGAAAAATAGAGAAACAGAGGAAAAAAAAGAAAAAATGGCCGTTTGCTGCGGTTCTGTGTGTTTAAACCTATCAAACGGGTACTGAGTATGCGTATTTAGTCAAGTCAACCAGTTGACAAATACGCGTACTGAATACCCGTATGTCACTATTCATACACGGACTTAGTACCCGTATAACACTATTCACACGCGGACTGAGTACGCGTATAGTATAGGCAAGGGATAACAAAGCACCATAGAAAACTTGCCTTTCGTGTGCCATCCCTTCAGCAAAACATCCCTTCAGCTCAAATGTGAGCCACATCCGACACATGAGTTGAACTATCTGATCTCTGGATGAGGACCCCCAAGTCAACAAAACAAACATTATGAGCAGCCTATTTTCCAGCATTAATTAGACTGCATAATATATTTACTTATTTTCTATTTTAATTTATGGGTCCACTAATAGTATTCAAGTCTTTCTATAGGTCTCATATGGTGCGTACTGCGCAGCAAAACCAAAGAAAAGGGGTTGGGGTTTCAAAAGCTCTAACTTTTCTCATGGCACTGTTATTACTATTGAAGCTCGTGATTCTTTTAGCTAGCTAGTCCTGGTTGGTTACGCAATTAATGAATTTTGGTATATAGTTACTCCTCATTTCAACAATAATTCATGTACATACTACTATTTCACCCAACTGAGACCAGTACTATCTGAATCCCCCTACTTATTGTGTGGTTGAGAGAAGGATCCTTAAGTCGCTGATGGATAGTAGTCTTGGTTTTGAAAATCATCTAATTTACTGTCTTCAACCATCTTCAGTACAAATATATAATCTGTACGAGTACTGATTGTTAGCAGAAGCATTCACTTTTTTACCAGAAGGCAACAACTTGTCCATTCAGAATTCATTGCCATTAAATGTGAACTTAGTTGCAGTAAGAAAGACTTTAGCGTACAAATATCTCGGGTAAGGATACGCTGCCGAGTATGGACTGATTAAAGTTTCAAAGACAAAAATATGGTGGGTCTTCTCTACATGTGAATCAATTATTGACTGAAAATTTCCACGATGTTTGTAGGAGCAGAATCTCGCAACAAAAATATGACAGCAAAATTATAATCGGTAGGTATTTGCGAAGACCTCGCCTTGAAGAATGATGTAACTGATGACGTCATCATATTCACGAGGTAAGTGTGAAGATCTTGCGAGATTTAAGAAGCCTTGCGAAGAAAACCTTTTTACACTTGCGAGAATGCCGCAAGCTAGATCCGAAAATAAAGGAAATCTTAGATGTCATCCACTATGTAATATCCTATATATATATAGCCAAGCAGGTTTAAGAGAAGGAGAGATCTTTTTGGTGAAAATTAGAGAGCAAAAGAGGAGAGAGAAAGTCAGAAAGTTATTTTGATTTCTTTGTACTCACATTTTCATTGTAAGATCTTTAAGAAGTTTAATAAAAATTGTGGTTGCAGTTCTTGAATTTTGGTTAAGTATTTGTGTAATCTAATCAGGGTGTAGTTGTAGGATTTCCTGCAACTACATAATGGCGCTAGAAACAGAGATTGATTGAAGAAGTTTAAAGATAATTTAATAGTAGAGTTGAAAGATTGTTATGATAATTTGGAAAAGTTCGAGATATTTAGCAAAGAACTCCTGAAAATTTGAGTAAAGGAGATGATGAGAAAGATCAGTAGATTAGATGAAGAAAAGATGGTAAAAACCAGAGAAGATCAAAAACAATGGTTAATGAATTCCATGATTAGATCACCGAAGAAAATCAGATGGTAAAAAATGCTAAGCGCCTGATTTCTTTATTCGTGATAACAATCACCTTGTTAGTAAAAGAAATGATTACGGAGATGTAGAGAATAATCAAAAACAATGGTTAATGAATTTTATAATGCAAACATCTTCACCCTGAGAAGATATTCACCAAAAATCAGTAGATTAGATGAAGAAAAGATGGTAAAAACCAGAGAAGATAGTAAAAGATTGGAGTGTAGAGTAATAACAAAAACAATGGTTAATGAATTCCATGAGAAAATCAGAGGAAGAGTACTATTATTTATCTGGCACATCACTGCACTGCACGCCATTTAGCACATCACATCATATCATGCAGGAATCCCTGGCACAAAAAAACACATCACGCAGCATGCTAAGCCCCTGATTTCGTTAGCTGAGTTGTGCTGTGCCGGCACATTTTACACCTCTATCCATGATCGTGATAAACAATCACCTTTAAAGTAAAACAAAACCAACGAAATGGTCTAGAGTTTTGATAGATCAAGTACTAGAAGCAGTCATACTTGACCATGTACGTAATAATGGCTACGTTCGATCATTAAAGTAAACTATGAATCTGATCTTGACGGTGCTTTAGCATTTGCTTTCGTTAGCTGAAAAAATGTTGCTAGAACATCACAAAACTTGCAAAGATTCGTGTTTACTTCGTAAGTCATCCCCATCGTTTGGTTCTTCTACAACAAAAGGGGTATCCTAAGCTTGGAATCAAGTTTGGAATTATTGCAATTTTATCATAGAAGACACAAATCAAAGCACATGCTTTTTGACCGGCCTTATGCTAATGTAGTCCGGTCCAGTCTTACAAGAATGACAAAACCATTGATTGAAAGAAACAAAAACTACATTACGGCGGACATATCTCTTTTGATGGAAGTAAAGAGAAACTTACAAGGCACTTGCTACCAGGGGCCGCCCCTTTTGAATGAGAATAAAAAGACAAGGGACCAATTCTATCAATTAAAGAGTTGATGAAGTATCGTGAATTAGTTAGGTCATTAATTTGAATGTCATATCACAGGTATGAGTGTGAAATAAATTATAGTCCAACCCATCTTAATTTCAGCAGTATACGTCATTTTGGCAGACCATGTACGTGAGTAGAGGGAATTATGTGAACTGCATAAAAAAGAGAGTAAACAACAAAATCTATATCCCGGTAGCAGTATGAGGTCAAGGTTGCATCATAATCTACCAATTTCACTCTCAAACAGTTTATTTTTCTTTCTGAAACTTACATATATAGCTAGTATGGGTGTATAGGAGATGGCAATAACTTACCTAAGCTTTCTCTGCTAGCCTGTGTTTATCCCTCCACATAGCTTTCCTTTTTCATCACAAACAACCATTGTTGTTTTCTTGTAATTAATCTATAATGGATATCGTGAGTCCAGTCCTTGACATATTCTCTCGTCTATGGACTTGTTCTGCTCATAATACAGATTATGTTCGTAAACTTAAAAAAAATCTGATTACTTTGGAAACTTCATTTAATTCATTGAGATGTCAAAGAGATGATGTGATTAGAAGAATTGACGTGGCAGAGTTAAACCCAACGCAACCAGCTAAGCACACAAATGTGGTTAGTGATTGGCTCCTGAGAGTACAAGCCTTAGAGAGAGAAGTACAAAAGATCTTAGCCAACAACGAAGCTATTAAGAATGATGGAGGATGCTATTATTGTTGTTGGGGCCAAAAAAATTGTTGGAATGCTTACCGACTTGGAAAATTAGTGTATCGAAAGCAGATTTTCGTGGAGAGTTTGTTGAAGGAAGGAAATATCCAAGACGTTACTTACAGATGTCAACCGCATCCCCATCAACAGATTCCCACCGTTGAACTCGTGGGCATGGACGCAAAATTTAATGAAGTAATGGAGTCCTTGGTTACCGATGGAAATATTGTGCGGATTGTAGGTTTATATGGAATGGGAGGAATTGGAAAGACAACTCTTTTACAAAAGGTTAACAATGAGTTTGCAAAACGAAAACAATTAGATTTAGTAATTTTTGTTGTGGTGTCAAAAGATCTGGACTTAAAAAGTATCCAAAACCAGATGGGGAAGAAATGGGGAGTCTCATGGGGAGAAGAAACTAACAGCAATGAAAGAGCTAACGATATATTCGTATTGTCGAAAAATAAGAAGCTGTTGTTGTTGTTAGATGATATTTGGGAAGGATTTGACTTGGAAACAATTGGAGTTTCAAAGGATACCTTCCAAATAACTGGGTCTAAGGTAGTATTCACGACAAGGAATAAGCAAGTGTGTGGGTTTATGGAAGCTGATAAGAGCATCCAAATAGAGTGTTTAGACGAGGAACAAGCTTGGGGCCTATTTCAACAAAAGGTCATGCAAGAAGCGCTAAGTTGTCATCCAGATGTACCAGAGGTTGCCAAAAATATTGCGAAGGAATGTTGTGGTTTACCTTTAGCCCTAATCGTTATTGGTCGAACCATGTCTAGCAAAATCGATCTCCACCAGTGGCAGCACTCACTACACGAATCGGCATCACAGTTTTCTGGTATGGTTTGCCAAGCATTTTCCATTAATTAAGTAGCATAATCTTCTAACTGATCAAAAAAAAAAAAAGTAGCATAATCTTCTCAGCAACATATAGAAATGTTATTCAACACTTTTGTGTTTTCAAGATGAAAGAAAAATGGGATGTAATTCTTCCACGTTTTGTGTTCTCAGGTATGGCCGATAAAGTGTTAGCTATTTTGAAGTTCAGCTATGATAATCTGGAAAACCAAAAGTTGAAGTCTTGCTTCTTGTATTGCTCGTTATATCCAGAAGATCATTCGTTTTAAAATACGAACTTTTTGCAGTGTGGATAGGAGAAGGGTTTTTGGATAACATCGATGATTATGTCAAAACTCAAAATGAAGGTCACGATGTGATTAGATGTCTTAAAGATGCTTGTTTGTTAGAATCTGGTATTGCGCTTGGGGTAAAGATGGAGTATTTGGTAAAAATGCATGATGTAGTTCGTGATTTAGCAATTTGGGTAGCTTCAGATCTTGGGAGGAAAAAAAACACTGATTTGACGTTACAATCGCATAGCACAATGGAGCTCCATGAATGGGAGAAAGCACAGAGGATCTCTTTGATCGGAAATAAAGAAATTCAAATACTTAATGGAGCACCAAACTGCCCAAATCTCACAACTTTGTTCCTTCAAAATAGCAACATCTCTGATATATCGGATGAATTCTTCCGGTTCATGCCCATGCTTAAAGTTTTAAATATGTATTGTGTGAAACTAAAGAAACTCCCAACGAGCATGTTTTCACTGTCGAATTTACGGTCTTGGTATATGCCAGAATATGATGAAGATACTGTTCTAGCACATGGGAGTTTAGCTTCTCTAACAAAAATGAAGATCTTATGCTTATCTAAATCGTGTTGTCACTGGGAAGTTGAAGGTGGACCAAGCCTCGTTGAAGTTGAAAGCTTACGACATTTGATTTGTCTTATCATCACAGTTGGAACTGGTCTTGCTCTTCAAAGGTTAGTAACAAGTCCAAAATTTCAGTCCAGCACAAAATTCTTAACCATTAAATACTGTCCGGGCATTACATCCCTCACATTTTTACCATCGTCATTGAGGTCATCACTTAGTATTTTACACCTGTGCCGCTTAAACTACCTGTCTCTAGAAAACTGTGATGATTTAGACGAGTTGAGAATCATTAGTTGGGATGAAGATACTTTGTTCACAGCCTTGGAGGATTTATTCTTTTCTTCCATGCCAAAGTTAAGTATAGTATGGGATGTGCCTCAACAATCATTATGCTCCTTGAAGCTTAAACGTGTAATCATTAGAGGTTGTCCTCAAGTGAAGGATATTACATGGCTGATCTATGCTCAAAATCTCAGTGAACTTATTTTGGAAAATTTGGATGGATTGGATGAGATAATATCTGATGGATTTGCAGCCAAAGAGAAGTTAATTATTACGTTTTCCAAATTAAACTATTTGGTATTGCGCTCTCTAAAAAATCTAAAAAGGGTGTGCGACCAAAATGTAAAGTTTTTTCTTTTAGAAAAGATTTCTGTGGTGGAATGTCCAGCATTGAAGAAGCTTCCATTCAACTCCCATAGAGTGATTTCTCGGACTTTGAAGATTGAAGGAAATAAGCAATGGTGGGAAAGCCTAGAATGGGAAGATGAAGCCACCACATTTAATCTTGCTCCTTATTTTCGGGAAGTTTGATATTAATTTTCCAATATGTATCAGCTAGTCGTTTGATTTTAGTATTATGTTTTAGTTGTAGTGTTTTCTAGTTTGTAGTAGTTTTTTCTAGTTTGTGGTTACTACTTACTAGTATAGTGTTTTCTGAGATTGTTCTTATTTATAGTTTGGCAACACGACTGTTTGGGATGTCAACTCTTTCGTCCAGCCTTTCTCGAAATCCGTGGAGAAGACGACGGTCTTGGTTCAGATTCATTCACAGAGTAAACCGAATTCAAAATTATCATAACCAGAACAAACGCGTTTGTTACCTTTTTAGTACTCTACTACTCTCCATCTCGATCATCTTCTTACTGAAGTTCTTTCTCCCACCAATTCTATAGAATAAAAAATGTTAAGTGATTATTGTTTCTGTGAATCTGTCTATTGCAGTTTGCAGAAGCCAGGGCCGTCTAATAGGCTAGGCCAGCTAAGCTGCTTCCTAGGGCCTCAAATTATTTGGGCCCACAAATTCTGGATTTTACTTGGGCTTGTTTCACATATAATCCGAACCCTATTTTAGGGCATACACCAAAATTTTGGGGCATACACACTTAGAAGGCACCCAATGAAAAATTATAAGGGCTGTCCTAATGGTTGTTAAGTTACTATAATACCCCTCCCCAGTTTAAATTACTACCCTTTAACTTAATTAAATTCTAATCCAAAAACTCTCTCACTAATTAACTTATCCCCTAATTAACTAACCACCCACTAATTAACTCACTAACCATTACTAATAAATCCTTCTCTCTCACTCTTCTTCTCATCTTCTTCTCCAAAAACACAAACAAAAATCTGAAAATTTCTTGGTTCGATTAAGTTCTCGATTAAACACATTAATGACACCTCGTGTTAAGCGATGCCCTAGAAATATGGTGGCGAATCCTGGTGTTGCTTGTGTAGCATCTCAATATAGGGTTTTTGGAAAAGATGGTGATGAAGAGGATAGTGGATTGATTGGTGTTGGAGAGCGAGAAATAGAGCCTGATTCTTTAAAATTGCACATAGAAAGGTATTTCCCACAAACCCATTGCTTGGTTTTTCGTATTTCGTTGATTTGTGACATGTAATCGATGATTCCTCTGGGTTTTGGAAGTTCCAGAGTAGTGTTCGGCTGAAATTTAGCAGCCGAACTTCTTTTTTTTACAGAAGAAAAACAGTTCGGCTTATGTTTTGAAAATCGATTGCGCCGAACCTTTGTGTTCGGCTTATAATATTTTTGTATGATAATGCGCCGAACTGTTGGGCATATTGTTCGGCTCATTTTGATAAATATCGAATGTGCCGAACTTTACTTTGTGTATGGATAATAGCTTCCAATAAACTTTTCCAATTATAGGTGACTTATCACATTGTTTAGTAGAGTCATATTTATTTAGTTTGGAAAGTTAATTAAGGTGTATCATTAGTTTTAGCAGCCATCCGGAAAAATTCAAAGAGAAGCTTAAAAGGAGAACAATGGAAGTGACTCCTTCTAATTCAAGAACTCCCAAACCTCGAGGTGGTGGCACCAAAAACTTACATGCAGGGAAAAGGCGAGATGATACGGGTGGATGTTTGCATGTAGAACAAGTGGATGCTAATGATGAAAATAAGGGTGTAGTATGAGGTGATGATGAAGATGTGGTGGAGGGGGAGGACGGGATGATGAATATGGTGGTGATCGCGAACCTCTAACTTGATTTTTCTTCTCAAAATTGATGCATGTCGTTTTAGACCTTTGGATGTATTTTTTATGATGTGGAAGATATTATGAATGATAAATGGTGTAAAGAGATGATAAAGATTGAAAGATCTCTTCTTAAGAATTTTCATATATAGAGCTCTCAAAGTTGGGCTTTAGAATCCTTCCGAAACCGTTTCTCCTTAAGATAAAAGTTAATTTTTTCCCCATCACAGTGGCATGTTAGGCTAATACCTTGCCAACCGTTCACGGCTGAACCTGACAAATGAAATTTGCCCCAGGTGGTTTTCAGGTTCGGCTGACACGATTAGATTACTTTTAAGCCGAACTTATCTCTGTAAACACTTCGAAAATATTGCTTTGTAGGCTCCAGGTTCGGCTAACTCGTGATGATGAGTTATCAGCCAAACTTATCTCTGTACACTCAAGTTTTTAGATTTTATTTTGGCCATAACTTCTTCATCCGATGTCGGAATGGCCTCATTCTTTTTGCGTTGTTTTCGTATTTTCATTCTCTTGAAGATGACGATAATATATCATTGATTCGAATGAGTTTAATTTGGACGTTGATGTTCTCCATTAGTAGACTTCACTATCGTTTGGGGTTAGGTTCGGCTCATTCACAATACTATTTGAAAGTCGATCTTTGAATTTCGGCTCATTAGCACATCCTCGTTAAGACGAACCATGGAATTTATTTGGTGGGAAAATAATTCTATGACAATTCGGCTTATAAAGAATTCAATCATACAAACCGAACTGTTCTTATTTATCAAGGTTCGGCATACAAATTATCTGCCAAACCTAACTCTGTTGCGCCGGATTACATACAAAAATCAAAACTTTTGGTGAATTCAATCTACAAAACGGACATTAAACAACGTCTACAACCATACCTATGTATTATTAGCATTGGGTTCCTCATCCATATACTTATCTTCGGGATTTGGCTCCAAAAAGTCATCATCTTAAGCTTGAGAAAAAAGTTGAGTTTGAGATTGAGTTTGGGTAAAGTCATTTTCATAATCCAAGAAATAAGCCATCTCCGGATCTCCATTGAAATTGATATGTTAGCTTTACGTGATGAAGATTCACCTTTCTCACTCGAACTTGTATCACACATCTCTCAATAATCACTAAGATCACAAATAAGAAAAAAATGATTTTTTCCTCCTCTACTTCTTCTTTCCTCCTTCTTGTTTTTCTAAAATAACTCACTAACTATCTTTAAAAAGAAAATTATTATCCTAAATTAACACTAAACTAACTACAATCATTAAAAACTAATTAATCAGATTTACACTAATTTAACACTAATCTCATAAAAGTATTTTCGCATTATTGAAAAAAGGGGGATAAGGGCTACCCTAAAAATTCTATTACCCCGCTTTTCTGTCTTATTCCATATGCCCCCAAATTTTGTTGTATGCCCAAAATAGGGTTCAATCCAAAAGAAAAACTCATTTTCAAATCTTTCAAATGTGTTTACGGATGAACCATCATTCGGGGCATACCCAAAGATTTTGGGGACTCTTGAATAAGACAAAAACACAAGTGGTAATAGTGCTTTTAGGGTGCCCCTTATCTAGCCATTTTTCATAATGACAAAAATGTCTTTATTATCTATATTTTTTAATTATTAAATTAAATTAAAATAAAAAATATTTTTTATTTCTGTAACTGAATAGATTTTATGTTATGATTTTTTTTTACGTTATGTTAGATTTTATGTAACTCAATAGATTTTATATATTTTTTAATTTAATTTTTAACTTTTTAAAAGAAAAATAAAAAAAATTTAACATTTTTTTTTATTTACGAATCTAAGTTCGGCGGACAAGTGATATGCCGAACCTAAACATACGTAGGTTCAGCTGATAACATGTCAGCCGAACTTATGTTTTGTGAAAACATACCTAGGTTCAGCAGATTCGATAAAAAAATAGGACATCCGAACTTAATATTATTCTTCATAAAGTGAAGTTCGGTTAACATCTTCGTGTTTAATTATCAGCCGAATTGTTCATCGATAATTTCAGGATGAAAAAGAAAGAGAAGTTCGGCTGATAATTTTGATTTTATTGTTAATCGAACTTTACTCTGTAATTATCGTAAAAAAAAAATCAATGCAATAAGAAAAGAAAGAAATAAGGAAAAAAAGAAAACTAAAAAAGCTAATATTAAAAATCAATTAATTAATCAAGGGTATTTAAGTAACTTAACCACTCATTAGACACCCCTTATCACCCAACACTAGTTAGGGTCATCCATATGTATGCCCCAGAATTTCTATGTATGCCCCAAATGAGGATTCTTACTAATCATCTATAGCAATCAGTAATATTTTGTATGATAATCAATCAGTCATGCATTTATTAATAAAATTTGCAATCCTTTGTGAGATACGGTCACACCTTAGAGTAACATACATAAATAAACAATCAACTAAACTAGTACAACCATTGCCACGGTAGGAGGGCCGACCGAAGAAGAATCTGAAGATGGTGTTTGTCTGCGACTACTTTTTCCCCGTTTAAGAAAAAGTGATATTTTTGCTAAGTTTCAGAAAAACTGATACTTTTGCTCCGTTTTGGAAAAGTGATATTTTCGTCCCGAAACAGAGAGAAAGTATCACTTTTTTCTGAAATGGAGCGACATTATCACTTTTCCTGAAACGGAATGTGAAAAAATCACTTTTCCAGAAACGAAAAATTAGTCGATCCATAAACCAAAATATGGTTGCATGATGTGTTATGCATCCTTTATGGTGGTTTGCATAATGGCTATGCATTCAATTTTCGAAAATTGTGTCTAAAGTGAAAATATCAATTTTCTTAAAACGCAGGGAGTACTTTTTTTTTTGAAGCATGTAGCATACGTTTTATTATTTGCAACGGAAAATTAGTTGATGTATAAACCAAAATATGGATGCATAATGTGTTATGCATCCTTTGTGGTGGTTTGTATAATGGTTATGCATTCAATTTTCAAAAAATGTATGCCTAAAAGAATTAACACTTCCGAATTTTTCGTAAAAAATCTAAATTTGATATTGTTGTTTGTACTTGTTCCGTAGGTTTTTTTATAAGCTTTCCAACGAGATAAAATTTGTAAAATTCTAAGGCAAGTATTTTTAGATATGTTATATTAAAGTTTACATTCCAATTATACCCCTAAAAAAATAAGATAAACAAAGAATTATAGTAATTGGAGTAAAAGGAATGGACAATTTTGTCTAGTGAAAAAGTAACTATGGATACGGAAATTTCCAATCTTTTTATCAAATTGAACATTTGTGTTACACTTCATTTTACAAAAAAGTGGCCATAAAACGGACTCCCTCCCTTCGGGCCCTCCGGTCGGTCGGCCCAATTATCATCTAACCGAAGATGCAAGATGCCCTTAATTATAAGAACTACAGATTAATTACTACCAGTTTGGTTTAATTATAATTAAATTAAGGGGATTTTGATAAAGTACACTCTGTGGGATTAGTAATTCCTAAAATACACCCGTTTTTTTCTAAATTGCTAAAATACACCCGTTTTCAGCTTTCCATCCCGTTTTCTCAATAAAACGGTTAACTGTCGTTATATCAATAAATCAGACTGAGTCGACTGAGTTGACTAGGCTATACAATGTCTCATCAGTCACTACAAGAAAATATAGTTATTGATACACCATATATTGCCACACCTTTAATATGCGTAATTGGGGGATATGAGAATTAATTGGGGATATTAATTACTTCCCCCAACCCATGGTATGTGTTAGGGGGTTATTTTTGGTTATCAAAATACTAAAATACCCTTTCCATAAAATAAAAATCAAAAACTAAAAATCAAAAAACAAAATCATATCCCTCATTTCCATTTCCACTTCTTATTAATCTTATTTAGGGGTAGAGCTTTGAAACCCAAATATTCCCCATTCCCTTTCAAATTCTAAACTCTCCCCACTCTATATCAAATTCTCTTCTCCTCACTTTGGAAACGATTTTTTTTTTATTCGGAAGTGATGAAGATCATGTTGAAAGTGATGATGACCATGCCGGCACCAAGCTTTTTCAGCTGCAACAATGGTGGATTCAAATAAAAAACATCAATTTTTCAACCTCTTATTAGCAGTAATTCTCTCATCACAATCATCTTCCATTTAAAAAAAAAAATCCCTCTCAAATATTTTTTTCCCTCCTACTCTCACCCATACACAAATAAAAATACACACTAATCTATCCCCCAAATACTTAAGATTTTTACTAATTATTATTAATCACTAAACTTAATTAGAGAGGGGTAGATTATGAATTAAAAAAATAATTACATAATGGGTGACCCATAATTGGTATTGGGACTCCTATTTTGTCTTGTAGCTATATCTCCCAATTAGTTTTCATATCCCCCAATTACGCGTTCCTTAATATAAGTGTTGCAAAAGAAAATTTCTAGTCATAGTTCTTTTCAGTTGCAGCTAAAAGATATAATTTAGTGCTGCAAAAAGAAACTTTTTCCACAACTGTAACAACAATATAAAAAGAATGTGGCAAAAAAAGTATAATCTCTTGCTGTAGCAATAAAATTGGTGCTGCAAAAAGGGCTTCTTGCTACATAGGTTATCGCGACACTAATAGGGGTTTATGCCACAACTATAGGGTGCTGCAATATATTAAGTTTCTTGTAGTGTCGTAACTCATCTGCACTTAAAAAATAAGCTACAGTACAAGCCTGGAATCACATTTCTCATCAATTTTTTCCTTTCTTACTCTAATTTGTGTTATTAGATATCCTCTTCAACAAAACCCAAATTCCAAAACCCCCGCCACTAATAAAAACCCCAAATCAACAAAATTCACCACCCAAGTTTCCAAATGGATCTAGAATCTTAGGTTTCATTTAATTTAAAAAAAATCAAAGACTCATTCATACAATCAAAAGCATTTAGCTCAAACAAACAATAGAGAGAGGGAGAAGATAAAATAACCCATAATAAGATCCTGATGTTGATGCCCGGCCCACCGCCGTTTGTTGTAGAGAATTCATCGGGTCGGTGAAGAGAAACTGAAAGAAAGGGAAGATAAAGAGAGGGAAGAAATGAAACTGAAGGTTTTCTCACAACAGTTTTATTACGATGAGGGGCACATTGGGAATTTCAAGTATGGGAATGGTTTTCTACCGTTAATTTAAGATGGTTGATGGACAGTCAGATCCGATGATGATGGGCCTTAACAGAATTTTGGATGGAGGGTGTATTTTAGCAACTTATAAAATAATGGGTGTATTTTAGGAAATACTAATCCCACAGGGTGTATTTTGTCAAAATTCCCTTAAATTAAAGATATAGCCAACTAAGAAGATCGTGCAAAGCAGCTAACCTATAGCCAAGAAGATCTTCTCATGAAAAGATTTGATTATTAAGATTGGTTTAATTATAATTAAACAATGCCAACCCCGACGAAGATTTTACTATTCAGTTTGGTTCCCAAATCCATGTACATGAATGAAAACTTCACTTGTAAAACTCAAAACATTATTGTGTGATAATACCAAGTAAAACTTGACTGAATAGCAATCTCTATAAAACTTGACTTGTCTCTTTCTCAGGAAAAGTAAATGAAGAAGCTTATGCTTATAAATGATAATTGTATTATGTCCTGCTGGAGATCGATAACACATTATTTCACGTTAAAGATAGGACTTAAGCTCTAATTATAACCTAGCAGCTGCTAGTATACTAATGCCTTCGCTCTAATTAATATTTTTACAATATTGGTTTTTCATTAAAGAGAGTGATCTCTAGGTTTCATTATCACCCGCCATCGGTATACTTAATATTAACATTTCTTAGTTTTATCGTGAAATAGAAACAGAAGTTTTTGCACCCTATCAACGGCCCTTAAGGTTGGCTCTCATTACATATTACAATGAGTAAACAATTGACATTATTATTTGTGAGTGAAAACCAGGCTTTTTTTTATGATGCTCGGAAAGCATATGGAAGTTCTTTCGGAGCTGATAGATCAGTTTCACTGCTAAGCATGAGGTCCACTTCAGCCATAGTTTCCTATCTATTGCTCTGTGCTAACCACATAACAGCCCAATATGTATGCATTCATCACATCAAATGAAGAATACAGATCAACATTTTTTTTTTTTTTTTTATAACTTATAACAATTGTTATTAGTCCATAATTGGTCCAAAGTTGGAAGTAGTTAACTTATACCTTCTGGTCATGCTCAGCATGAATGTTACTCCATCCATAGTAGTAGTATGATTGCTAAACATTGCTGCAAAAGCACATATATTGCTCGTATATATATATTCCCTAAAATGATTTTTCAAATGCTTCTGATTTAACTACAAATCATCTAATCATCTATTCCGAACAATGTTATGTGTATGATGCATGTAAAATCAATCACACATTTTTATTAATACAATCCTCCGAGAGATATAGTCACCTTACAAAGTAAAGCACATAAAAAATAAAAATAAAAATAAAAATAAAAATAAAAATAAAAGAAAATGATGCAGAGCATTGATCGATCAACAAAAGCTCAACGATCTTGTTAGGGAAGAAAAACACAGGTACACAAGAAATACATAAAAACAAATTGATCTATTTCCAATAACACGCATAAGCAGAGATCTATGTATGGTCTGTTGAATATTCAACACCAACTTAGTCAAGTGTTCACACCTATCTAGATTAACCTAGAAATATCTAGGATGTCTAGAGTCAATGTTAGACAATTAACATGTGTAAAATGAGTGTTCTAGAGTTAGACAAATCAAATAAGAATACTAGATTGTCTAGTAGTTGGTTTGGTAAGCCTCCATAGGCATAGTTGTTAGCCTCCAAAGGCATAGTTGTTAGCCTCCATATGCATAGTTCTCTTCTTCTTTTGTAGCCTATAAATAGGCATGTTGTATTCATTTGTAAGCAAGTAAGAAACAATCAACAATATCAAATAGATTGTATTCCACCAAGATTAATATCAATGTAGTCTTTTACGCTTCCGCGTTTATGTTCTCCTCTCTCTTGTTCGATCTTTAATATGGTATCAGAGCAAGGTGAGAGGGAGAGAGGAGAGGAAGAGAAGTTATATGTTTTCCTAAAGAGTTTCTAAAGTTGCAATAAGAAGGAGAAAGAAAACTAAAAAAAAAAAAAAAAAAAAAAAAATAGTTGCAAGAATATTCTGATGGTTATTGTGACAAGTTTGAAGCTAGAAGTCAGGTGAAGGAGAAGTTTGATGTCGTTTGAATTCACGGTGAAAATCGAGCTTAGGGCATGTTCTTGATGCCGAGAAAACATGGAAGTCGAGATACTAGTGCCGAAAAAAAAAATGTTACCGATGTTTTTTGATGAGAAGAATCAAAGATGGTCATAAAGTCCAAGCTTGAGTCATTTAGGGTTTGTTTGTGGACTATCGCTGCTCCAAAGAAATCGAAAAAAAAAAATGGTTTATGCTTAGCTGGTGAAGGCGTAAGGATTATTGCTATCTTGCAGCTCCGTCGCTTGTGGTTTTAAATCCATGCTCGTGATCTTGAAGAAGAAGAAGAAAAAAAAAAAAAATTCGAAACAAAGAAGAAGTTGAAGGTGATTTAGATGGGCTGAAAGCCTCAAAGAAAATAGAGAAGATGCAGACAAGATGTTTGTTTAAATGCAAGGATGATCATGGAAACATAAGTGTGACAATAATTGTCACAAATTTGCAAATCATTACTAATTCGTAAATGTAGCAACTGGATAGCGTGACAAAATTGTAACACAATATAACAAAAATAAGAATAGTCGAGCTTGTGGCAGAAGCTGACGAAATGAAAGATTGTGAGAGAATCTGGATAACCAAAGAAGTGTTAGCTTTTCAACAAAAGCGGATCGAACAAAGATGAATAGAAGAAGAAACAACAAAAATGTTGTGATGAAACGGGAAGCAATCACCAAGTGGTGATGAGATAGAGAACAACAAAAGTGGGTGAAAATCCTATGAGTTGTCTAAAGAGTACAAGAAGTATTTCATCGATACGAAGAGGACCGCAATGTCCCTAAACTACGATGGAACCCGTATGTTCTAAAACTACAAAGAGGACCGCAATGTCCCTAAACTACGATGGAACCCGTATGTTCTAAAACTACAAAGAGGACCGCAATGTCCCTAAACTACGATGGAACCCGTATGTTCTAAAACTACAAAGAGGACCGAAATGTCCCTAAACTAAGAAGGGGACCATAATGTCCTTAAACTTCCGAAGAGGACCGAAATGTCCCTAAACTACGAAGGGGGCAATAATGTCCTTAAACTTCCGAAGAGGACCGAAATGTCCCTAAACTTCCGAAGAGGACTGAAACGTCCTTAAACTATGAAGAGGACCGAAACATCCTTAAACTCAAGAGACCGAAACTTCCTTAAACTATGAAGAGGACCTAAGCATCCTTAAACTATGAAGGGGACCAAACGTCTAAGATAAAGAGAAGTTGGAAAGTAGGTGTTGAGGGGAGTGTTGAATATTCAACACCAACTTAGTCAAGTGTTCACACCTATCTAGATTAACCTAGAAATATCTAGGATGTCTAGAGTCAATGTTAGACAATTAACATGTGTAAAATGAGTGTTCTAGAGTTAGACAAATCAAATAAGAATACTAGATTGTCTAGTAGTTGGTTTGGTAAGCCTCCATAGGCATAGTTGTTAGCCTCCAAAGGCATAGTTGTTAGCCTCCATATGCATAGTTCTCTTCTTCTTTTGTAGCCTATAAATAGGCATGTTGTATTCATTTGTAAGCAAGTAAGAAACAATCAACAATATCAAATAGATTGTATTCCACCAAGATTAATATCAATGTAGTCTTTTACGCTTCCGCGTTTATGTTCTCCTCTCTCTTGTTCGATCTTTAATATGGTCAGTACAGATCCTTGGTACAAGCTACATACAGCATGGAGGATAATCGACACAACTCAGACGATTACAATCAATACAAACCCCTGAAAAGCCGTTGCAGAAACTTTTAACACCAGGTTCATCACAGCATGTTTGAAAGTTGAATAATGATACAAATCCACAAGATTCACCGATTTTAGCACATGCACTAACCGAAGCTATAAAGGCCACAAAAATCATAGCCAATACAATGAATAAACTAATGACATTTTTGTACTTCATCATGTCTTATTATATATGATACTCGTAGGGTATTTTTTTATTGGAATTGATCTGGGTTGATGAGTATGTTGTTTGCTGAGATTGTTCTTATTTATAGATTGGCAGAACAACCGTTTGGGATGTCATCTGTTTTCGTCTAGCCTTTCATTAATGCAGAACACCTAAAAAGTTGATTTAACTATTTTTGTGGTTACATCGATCAGAATTTATTAATTCAACTTGCAGGTTGCACCTATATTGTAGACAGCAATAACTCAATTGCTTGGAGACGCACTGCACTAATGAATGGTTAGTCAAAAAATGTAAATTAATCTAGCTAGTAACTAAAATGTATCAGAGTTGTTAGGGATGAACTTATTTACTCTATGTATTTTTGTGTAATTAGTTAGCTAGCTCTTAGTTGCTTCCCAATTATATCATTGAGGTGTTATATCGCATTAGTCAGAACTATACTGGATTGGTCAATGCGTATGATCAGTTTCTTGATAATTTACGATGGATACATGATCTTATAATAATTATGGATCAAGTAAGTTTCATTGACACGTTATCTCACGTTAAAGAGTGGACTTTAGCTGTAATTATCACCTAGCTAGTGGTATACTTTATTGCCTTGTCACTAACTAATATTCTTACAATTTTGTTTTTTATTAAAGATAGTGGAGTATAAGTCACCTGGTATACTTCATTAGCATTTCTTACAGTTTCATTGTAAAATTAAACAGACAATTGTTGGACTACGGAGGCACCGAGAGACATGAGACAAGTTTCTAATTAAAATAATAAGGGCGTCGTTCTAAAACAGCGAACCCGAACAGTATGAACAATTGATATAACTATCTGCTTTTGAAACACCCTATCGGCAAGCAACCATGCAAATAATTTTATGTTGTGTTAACCGGAAAAATAAACATTTTGTACCGTCTTGTATTTGGTCGGACATATTTGTTTTGTGTTTTTTTAAATTTTTAGGTATTTTATGAGTTGTTATAAAAATAAGTCAATAAAACGATGATTAAAAGTTTAAAAATTGGCTAGAATAAAGATTTTCTTGTGAAATATACACAAAATGTGATGTATTTTGCAGTGTTTTATACATATTATGACGCGCTTTCCTAACGTGATGTGCCGTGTCGCGTCTTGTGGTGTGCAACAATGCCGATTAGACTAACCCAGTCCAGCCCATGAAACTAACGTGCTGGGATAAATCACTTATTGGGTTGGGGTGTGCTCAAAACAGTAAAGTATGGGAATATTGAGCAGTCGGTCGGTAGAAAGATGATTAAAAGGGTATTTTAATAATTAATATAAAATTAATATTAAAAGGGTATTTTAGTAATTGGTATTTTAATATTGAGCAGTCGGTCGGTAGAAAGATGATTAAAAGAGTATTTTAATAAAGTTTGGTTGAAATATCCAAATAGGATATTCGAACCCTAGTTAGCAATTCGGGGTACGGGTAGTAGTTCTAGACTAGATAATGTACGGAATTATACTGATTCTTGATATATCGATTCGGTCAAAAATCCGGTCAACGGTTCGTTGTTCGACAAAGAGTTCTAACGGCATACGTGCGACGTGCATATTCGTTTTAGAAATGTGAGTTAAACTTAAAATTAAAGCTAACATATATGATAAATTGATAAGTAATATGACCTTATTACGAGACTAATTTGATTTGTATATGATTTATAAGATGGAAAAAAATGTTTTAGCATGATTATTTAACAAGAAGTAAACAATTTAATCGCATAAATGTATTATAAAACACTGGTTAAACAACTACCAATAGAAAATTTTAATTGAATAATTGTATTTAAATATAAAGTATATACAAAATCAAACAAAAACCAATCAACAGAACTCTGGTGAGAGAGTTACCTATGGGAGTTCTAGTTCGGAAATGTCATTCGGATACGGTCAGTTCGGATACATTCGCGAATCATTCTTGAGGTCCATATAATCAAGGAACTAGGTTCGGAGTTCAAATAATTCGGAAGTATCATTCGGATTCGATCAGTTCGGATACGTTCGCGAATCATTCGTGAATGATTCGGAGAATTACTAACTAGGATTAGGACCATAGAGTTTGAATTCTTGGTTAGTTGAACAATAGTCATATCTTGTTTGTTTTCTAGGCCCAAAAATTTAAATTCAAGGATTAATTAACCAAAAATTGTAAAGCTTTATTGTAAAATTAAACAGACAATTATTGGACAAAGGAGGCACCGATACATGAGAGAAGTTTCTAACTGAAATAATAAGGGCATCATTACAGAATAGCGACCCCTAACAACAGCCCTTAGGCCAAGCCTTATGGTGCCCCATTTCTCTACCCTATCCCTCATATGTAGGGAAAAATACAATTTCCCAACCACTATATATGGTCTCCCATATCCCCATTTGAGTAGGGATATCCCTTCACTACTGGGCAAAAAGGATCAGATCTGATCCACCTTGTAGGGTAGGGAAATCACACGGAAAATCAGTACCCATTTGGAAGTTGATATACTGATTTTCCGTTTCCGTAAATTTATTTGTTTGACCTTTTTTCTTTTACACCTCTCTCACACCCGATCCTAACCATCCATCATTCATAACGGCTCTATCTTCTTCACCGTCTAATACCAATGGTCATTTTTTTCAAATTCCTCTATAAATATAACTCTAATTTCTTACTTCTCTTCTTCTTAATATACTTCTTTGATTTTTATATTTATCTTCCAATACTCAAGTTATTTATATTTTAGTTTGATTCAAAATGGTTAATAATTTTGTGCAACGGGAAAAGATTGATCTTATTGCTCTGCATATATTTATGTAAGTTGTGATGAAATTGTAGGTGCACATCAAAAAACAACTTTATTTAGGATACGTATTCACCAAATTTTTGTCCAACGCAGTGGCAATCCTAATGGAAGAGATTGGTGTGCCTTAAAAACCAAGATGAAAGCAATAAAAAAGATGTTAGAGAATTCGTGTTATTTCCTAACGCTTTATATCGGCAAACCAAAAGCGGTGCGTCGCACGAAGATTTGGTAAGTTCTATTAATAATTTCCATATATTTGGTGATAATAGTAATGAACTAAATTTTTCCTACATAATATTTCACACAAAAGATGATCAGGAGCAATTTCAGGAACAAACAAGATAACTATTCAAGTATGATACATGTTATGAAATGTTTAGAGAAAAGATCCCTGGATTTAATTATGAACTCATTGTTGTTTAAAATAGTAAGTTATTTAATAATCATCATAACTTTGTATTAGTCGAATATGGTACATGAGTTCTAGCTAACAGAGAGACTAGTTGGAATTACAAGTATAATGCCCGTCCTATAGTAACAAAAAGAGCCAAAATGCAAGCTAGACAGAAGAAGGATCGCGAGGAAGGTATATTTATAGAAGGTGATGAGGGAACATATTCGGTTAAGATGGAAGAACATAAGATCTATCAACATAGTGCAAATATTTTGGGGTATCTTAAGGAAACACGATCAAGGAAGGAAGAAATGATAGTGGAACAAGAATGCCAATACCAAACAATTTGGGCGTCTACTCAACAACCGAGTTATCAAATGGAACAACAACACACTTTGAAAAATCTCCAACAACGAACTTATCAAATGCATCAACAACAAATGCATTTAGATCAAGATAATGCAATAATGTCTATGGAGCTTAGTAAGTTAGCTCCCAACCAAAAAATATATTATCGATGCAAGCATAAGGATATTTTGAAGAGGATGAACATAATCAAAATTGATGATTCAGAAGTTGATGATGTAATCCATCTCAAATTGTTTTCTTATTTATTGAGTTAAGTTTTTTAATTTCTAATCCAGGTTTAAAATGTTGTCCTAAATTTTTAGTTAGTATAGTTGTTAACTTAACTAAAAAAGTGTTGTCTAAATTAATTTAGTTGTTGTTTGAATTAATGAAATGTTTGAATTTTGAGTAACCAACGGTTCAATTTTCAAATTAATATTTTTAAATAATAGAGCCGTTTAATTTTTTTGGTCTATTGTTTATGGGTGAAAATATTTTCTACCAGTTTTGGTAATTGCAGGTGTGAAGGTGAGAAACAGTTTAAACCCTAAACAATGTACTGCAAGGGAGTACTTTGAAGTTCGAGAGATCAATCTGTACAAGTCCGGACTAAACCAAGAAATGGCTGTTCCAGACTTTCTTCGGTCACAAAGTGGAGGAGAAGGGCTGGTTTAGGGAGGGAAGTGAAGAGAGTGTTGAGACCAGAATAATTCTAGAGTAGCACTTGACTTGTATCAGAAGGTGAAAGATTTTGGGAAAGCTAGCAAGAGTTGCTTTTATAAGTGCGGTGTTTTTCTCCTGACCAAGAACTTCTGTTCTGGTGGAAATAGGTAAGCCTATTTATACAAGTCAAGAAAGAAACATACTCTGTCCTCATAATAGAAGGAAACGGGTGAGTTAAATGGGAAGAGGTTGTAATGCCTGGCATTCATGGGATTTAATAGAATTGATGTCCCATTATGGAGGAGCGTTTCACCGTTGCTTCTTTCATTTACTGACTTCCTTACTCCCATTACACTATCTTGAAACGGGCATTTGTGTACGCCGCACGTTATAGACCACCAAACCAAAAACATAATGAGTATCCCCCAGTTTGTGTTGATGTCTCGAACGTTTTGGAAGACATGTAAAACATTGTTGTGGCTTGGCAAGTCGATCTTGGGGAACATGCTAGCCAGGTGACCTTCGACGGTCGAGATGTTGCATATTGAGAGGAGGGGAAACCGTTGATAGTTGCACGCCTTCGCTTTGGTAGTCGTGTAGCGAGGTCCAAAAGGGTGGCACGGCTAGGGTGTGTTCAGACTTGGCATGAGGAGCCAAGGGTTTGCCATGGGCGCTAGGTGCGCGACCAAGCTATGGTTTGAGTCTAAGGTCGTGAGGGGACTTTAGACGGCCAGGATTTTCTCCTGGGATTGAAGGGAAATAGTTGATGGTCGTCTGGCTTCAATTTGGTAGCCGCATGGGGAAGGCCAGTTGGGTGGCGCGGCATGCAGGGCCATGGTGAGGCGTGTTTATCATGGCGCGGCTAGCTTGGCTAGGTGCATGACCAAGCTAGGGATAAAGTCATATGGAGACATTATACGGCCAGGATTTGTTTCTGATATTGAAGGGCAGTCGTTGATTGGCATCTGTATTCAATTTGGTAGCCGCATGGGGAAGGCCAGTAGGGTGGCGCGGCATGAATGGCCATGGTGAGGCGTGTTTAGGATGGAGCGGCTAGCTTGGCTAGGTGCGTGACCAAGCTAGGGATAAAGTCATGAGGAGACTTTATACGTCCAGGATTTTCTCCTGGTATTCAAGGGCAACCGTTGATGGGTGCCTGGCTTCAATTGGTTTAGAAACCCTAATTGGTTCCCTTCACTAGAACCGCTACAAAATTCTAGTACGGACTCGGATTTTGATGGTGCGCCCCTCAAATCAACCGGAAAAGAATTTCTTATCTCCTCCCACATGGATATTTAGGTTTTGAACTCGTTCGAGGGGGAAAAACATCCCGAAAGCAAGACTCAGGAGGATTTCATGAGGGACAACGGCATGGCCAGGCTATCATGGCATGCCTCGGCGTGGCTAGGTTTGCATATGGGGACAAAGGTTTTTCATGGGTGCATGGCATGGCTAGGGCCAAGTTATGGCACAACTAGCTCGGGATAGGTGTGGCTGGCATGATTTGGCATCGGCACACGAGACGTTTCTAGAATGGCTAGGTCCATGGAATGGTGCAATTAGCATGGCGTGGCTAGCTTGGGCTAGGCATGGCTGGCATGATTTTCCATTGGTGCAGCTAGCATAGCTAGGGCCATGGCATGGTGCAATAGGCATGGCGCGGCTAGCTAGGGCTAGGCGTGGCTGGCATGATTTTCCATTGGTGCAGCTAGCATAGCTAGGGACATGGCATGGTGCAATCGGCATGACGCGTCTAGATTGGGCTAGGCGTAGCTGACATGATTTTCCATTGGAATGCGGGGTACGGATAGCATATCTAGGGCCATAGCATGGTGCAATTGGCATGGCGCGGCTTGCTTGGGCTAGGCGTGGCTGGTATGATTTTCCATTGGCACGCGGGGTGCATCTAGCATAGTTGGCAAGGTTTGGCTGGGTAGGGTGTGGCTTGCATGATTTTCTATTGGCACACGAGATGCGGTTATCATAGCTAGGACCATGGAAAGGTGCGATTGGCATGGCGCGACTAGCTTGGGCTAGGCGTGGCTGGCATTATTTTCCATTGCCACGCGGGGTGCAACTAGCATGGTTGGAATGCTTTGGCGCGGTAGGGTGTGGCTGGCATGATTTTCCATTGGCACCCAAGATGCGGTTAGCATAGCTAGGGACATGGCACAGTGCGATTGGCATGGCGCGGCTAGCTTGAGTTAGGCGTGGTTGGCATGATTTTCCATTGGCAGGTGGGGTGCGGCTAGCACGGCTAGGGCCATGTCATGGTAAAATTGGCATGGCGCGGCTTGCTTGGGATGGGCGTGGATGGCATGATTTTCCATTGGCACGCGAGGTGCGGCTAGCATGGTTGGCATGCTTTGGCGCAGTAGGGTGTGGCTGGCATGATTTTCCATTGGCACACGAGATGCGGCTAGCATAGATAGGGCCATGGCACGGTGCTATTGGCATGGAGAGGCTAGCTTTGGCTAGGAATGGCTAGCATGAGTTGACATTGGCACGCAGGGTAAATTAGGGTTTGGTTTGTCGTAACCCTAATTTGAAAAAATATACCCTAGTAATTATTAGGGACATATTAATAACTTTTATCAATGCGCCTAATAAATGCTTGTTTTAAGTGTCTGCTAGGGTTTAGAGTTTTACGATTTTAACCCCAAACTAAAGACCACCATCAACATTAAATCTCCTGCTTAGCTCGGAATAGGTGCCTTGTTGCGGGGTAAGCATATGATGGTGACATACTGCGTGAATCATTACAAAGATGGTCAAGATAGTCTGACTAACCTTTTAAGTGGTAGAGTAAGTTTTGTTTTCCATGTTGGTGGCCACGGCAAAGGGAGCACGGTCTCCAAATGCGGATCAGGTGGGTAACTTTGACTGAAAGGGCCGAGAGGAGACATGGTCTTGGCCACGGAAATGGTATGGTGGAGCATGCAGGGCGGCTAGGTGTGGTGGGGCCACGACAAACAGAGTGATGGATTGGCCTAGGCCGTGTCAAGGTGAGGCGCGGTTTAGACTATGGCAAGGCGAGGCGCGGTCTGGAACGGTGTAGCCTTAGCAGGAGGGGGAGCCACGGCAATGGCGCGGGCGTTCTTGGGCACGAGACCGGTTTTCTCTTTTCCCTTCTTGGATCAAAATAGTAAATCCTCTCTTCGTTCAAACTTCCACATATCATGTCCATATAAAAAGAGGACCGGCATCTTCTTGTTACACTTATCCATCCTTCCCAGCCGCACGACAATAGTAGAGAGGAGCAGACGAGAAAATCCTAGGTACTTCTTCAAACACTTTTCTTTTGATTTTCCCTCTCCTTTTTTTTGTTGTTGGTGTAAACCCTAGGTGTAGACGCTCCTTTTCACGACCCTGCAGAAATATTGGCATGAGTCTTCGGAACTTTATGCCCTAGTTTGTTGTGACACTTAGGCATGAGCACCATAGTAGCATTGACCGCCCCTTCTCACTGTGCGAGGAAGGTGTGTGACGGTGATTGCCATGTCCCTTCATGAAACCTAGTTTTTAGGGTTTGCTTCTTGTTTTGTTCATTGGACGCGTCTATCCGGCTGGGCGTGAGTCTCCTGGTTGCGTGTAGTCGTGATGTAGAGTAAGCCAGCCCCATTAATAATTAATAAATTTTTTTTTTACAAAAGACCTTGAAACCAATTCACTTGTGCCCAGAGTGTCTCCCTTGCGTCTAGTAAGAATGATTTCTGCAAACTTTGCGTAATAATTCCTTCTCCTCTTGTTTATTTGTAGTTATCGCAGCGGTGAAAAACACCATAAGAGAATTTCGTTAAGATGTCAATTGTTTCTATGGTACCGAAAGACGTGAGTAATTCCAAGCCAAACATAGAAGATGAGTTCTTCACGACATCAGCCACGGCTAAGAGGAACCATCCTCAATACATGTCAATCGTCTTGACTGGTCCAGAGAGTGAGGGATAAAATCGACTGGCTCGACCAGAAGGCATAATTAGGTTTTTCCTTCAGAGGGAAGAATATGATGCCTCTCCTATCGACTTTAAAATCCCTGCAAGTCCGTTGCACTCCTTTGAAAAATGGGTACGATTCATGATGGACCAGGAAATTGTAAAGACCAATTTGACCAGGGCGCAGATCGTTGGTGCTGTTGCGGCTTCTGCAGTGCTTCAGATTAGGAAAGATATTCCAGGGTTAGTTTCCTTTATTTCCAGATGGTGCTCGGATACTCATATGCCCGTTTGCAGGTGGGGCGAGATGACCATTTACTTGGAAAGTGTGGCTAACTGATGAACCTTCCTGTGGTTGGAAATATTGATGTTAAGTTGTCTGCAGATGAAGAAGAAATACATTCCGCTCTAGTTTCGAAATCAAAGGGGTTCGTTCCGAAAGAGAATGAGACGAAGTTCTTCTATTACTGATGGGTGTGCCAGTAGTTTCCTGACGCGTTAGAGCCAAACCAGAAAAATAGTACGCTTCATGTTACGGCATTCCTGGCCCTTTGGCTATCCATAGATATTTTTGATGACGGCTCGGGAAAGAAGGAAATAAGACATGGACTTATCAAGTTTGAATAAAATTGGCAAAAAGTGTCGTTCTTCCCCTTGGTGGTTTGTTTCTTGTTCCTTGTAAAAGTCTGCCTTTTCTCGGGGAGCGGACTCTGTCAACGACCTCCAAATATAATGCGTTTTGGCTGGATGAATTCCTTGTTATCCAGGAATTTGTGAAGTCTGTGGTGAAGAATACCTGTGGTAGGCCTTCCATCGAGGTTTTAGAGAAACATATGTTGTTGAAGGATATATCTTCGATCAAAATAAAATATGTTGGTCCAGACATGGACAATCCCCAAGTGAAGGAGCGAAGATCTAAGAATCTTTCAGGCGGTTTCCAGTCGGATCCCACGGCTCTATCGTCTTTTAGCTCATCCAACATGCGGGTATGTGAGGCTCTCTTCTCAACTTAGCTTGGATAATTTATGTTCCCTTCCTCTTTTCTCTATCTATTTCATATATATATATTTTTTAGAAGGCGTCTTTGTGTTTCGTCCAGGGTTTCAGTAGCACAAACGCCTTTGCCATACTTGCAAGTAGCCAGAAAACATCGCTTTTCGAGACAGAGGATTGCGAGGGCGAGCCTATCCACGGTGATGAAGAATCTGGGAAGGATGAAAGTTCCGAGTCTGGTGGTGGTGAGAGAAATTCATCCGATAGCAGTGTTGAATCTTCGTCTGGTCAATCTGAAACCGAATCGGTGAGTCCCCTCCATATTTTTTTTTTTTTGCAGCAAACTAAATCTTTTCTTTTTTTTTCTTTTAGGAGGAAACGGCTCTTGAGGAGGATCTTGAAGGGGAAGACCACCAGAGCGAAGACGTAAACATGTTTCCTACTGCGGAAACTACACCAGCCATTAATTTGAACATGGAGATTCATTGTCTTGAAGGTTCCACCGCGAGTCAGGTGGAGGATGGTGCTTCGGGGGGTGAAATTCTAGTTAGGGATCTCCTTCCAGTTGTTGGTTCAGTTGCAGGCACCATCTTTGACCCTCCATACTTGGTCCCTTTCCCAGGCCATGTGCTAATTGGAGGCTTCAGCGTGCCAACTAGATATGTGAAGTTATACACCAAGATCTGGGAGAACTACGGTCATATTGCCACGACTAAGAACATCACTAGTCGACATGCGTTAGTCAAGCGTGTGGAGGAGGCCTTGTCTTCGATTGATGAGATGGGCAATGTGACTGGTTACACGGTTTCTGAGGATGTAATCTCGAGTTGGAATTTCCATCGTGACATGTGCATGGGCTTCGAATTCAACGTCCCTTGGTTCGTTGAAGGTCTCTCTGCTGCTGAAAGATTGCTGGGTGAAGCAGTCGAAGGTCCATCCGCGGATACGGTGAAGAAGCAGGAAGCAGAATTCAAGAAATTGCGCCGGTAATTGAAATTGAAAGGGGGGCTCTAGAGAACAAAGGAGGCCTTCGCCAATAGGAGTAAGCCATTGTTGGAAAACTTTCCTTGAATGTATATCTATCTTATGGACCTCTTACTTTTAGGTTTTTTTTTTTGAAAGGCAAAAGAGACGCCGGGTTTGTGGTTTTGATTTTCTAGTTTTCTGGGGTTGATGGACAAAATTTACCTTAACAATTTTTGATTATATATTTTTGGATATATGTTTAGAATTGAGATGGCTATGAATGAAAGTGATGTACACGTCCTAAGTAGGCCATTGAATCGTGTGTTGGTAGATGACACGAGATGAAACATGGTTATAGGTTTTATCAAAACTTGAAAAAGCAGACCTCGTATTTTTCTAGAATAAGACTTACTCGGTTTCTCAGGTCTTTTGATGAAAATAAACTTTCCGGGCAAAGGACCAAGTTTTTTTTTTTTTTTGTAAACACGGGCGAGGAAGTCCCCGTGTTCGAATCGTTCTTTGAGTTGTCTAATGACCGAGCCATCAACCTCTGGGCGGACCATTTTTCTCCTAACCTTGGGGAGTCCCCAGATATCCCCTGTAGTGTCATGACTGATAATCGAGTCGTCGAGTGGAGTTAGTCGCCTTCCCATACCATCTTGACACCTGGGTCGAAGAACGAGATTGACAGTCGAAAATGGACATTGTAACCAATAGATCAATCCTCCCACTGTGGTCGCCAATTGTTTATGGGTGAAAATAGTTTCTACCGGTTTTGGTAATTACAGGTGTGAAGGTGAGAAACAGTTTAAACCCTAAACAATGTACTGCAAGGGATTACTTTTAAGTTCGAGAGATCAATCAGCCAAGTCCAGCCTAAACCAAGAAATGGTCGTTCCAGACTTGCTTCGGTCACAAAGTGGAGGAGAAGGGATGGTTTAGTGAGGGAAGCGAAGAGAGTGTTGAGACCAGAATAATTCTAGAGTAGCACTTGACTTGTATCAGAAGGTGAAAGATTTTGGGAAAGCTAGCAAGAGTTGTTTTTCTGAGTGCGGTGTTTTTCTTCTGACCAAGAACTTCTGTTCTGGTGGAAATAGGTAAGACTATTTATACAAGTCAAGAAAGAAACGTACTCTGGCCTCATAATAGAAGAAATCTGGTGAGTTAAATGGGAAGAGATGGTAACTCCTGGAATTGATGGGATTTAATAGAATTGATGTCCCATTATGGGGGAGCGTTTCACTGTTGCTTCTTTCATTTACTAATTGCCTTACTCCCATTACACTATCTTGAAACGTGCATTTGTGTACGCCGCACGCTATAGACCACCAAACCAAAACCCTAATGAGCATCCTCTAGTTTGTGTTGATGTCTCGAACGTTTTGGAAGACATGTAAAACGTTGTTGTGGCTTGGCAAGTCGAGATTTGGGAACTTGCTAGCCAGGTGACCTTCGACGGTCGATATGTTGCATCTTGAAAGGAGGGGCAACCATTGATCGTTGCACGCCTTTGTTTTGGTAGTCATGTAGCAAGGTCCAACAGGGTGGCATGGCTAGGGTGTGTTCAGACTTGGCATGAGGAGCCAAGGGTTTTCCATGGGCGCTAGGTGCGCGACCAAGCTATGGTTTCGGGTCTAAGATCATGAGGGGACTTTATACGGCCAGGACTTTCTCCTGGGATTGAAGGGCAACCGTTTATGGTCGCCTGGATTCAATTTGGTAGCTGCATGGGGAAGTCTAGTAGGGTGGCACGGAATGAAGGGTCATGGTGAGGCGTGTTTAGAATGGCGTGACTAGCTTGGCTAGGTGTGTGACCAAGATAGGGATAAAGTCATGATGAAACTTTTTACGGCCAGGATTTGTTCCCTGGATTGAAGGAAAGTCGTTGATTGGCGCCTGTAATCAATTTGGTAGCCGCATGGGGAAGGACAGTAGGGTGGCGCGGCATGAAGGGCCATGGTGAGGCGTGTTTAGCATGGCGCAGCTAGCTTGGCTGGGTGCGTGACCAAGCTAGGGATAAAGTCATGAGGAGACTTTATACGGCCAGGATTTTCTCCTAGGATTGAAGGGCAACCGTTGATGGGTGCCTGGCTTCAATTTGGTTTAGAAACCCTAATTGGTTCCCTTCACTAGAACCGCTACAGAATTCTAGTACGGACTCGGATATTGATGGTCCTCCTCTCAAATCAACCGGAAAAGAATTTCATATCTCCTTTTGCGGGGATATTTAGGTTTTGAACTCGTTCGAGGGGGGAAAACATCCAGAAAGAAACACTCAGGAGGATTTCATGAGGGACAGCGGCATGGCCAGGGTATCATGGCATGCCTCGGCATGGCTAGGTTGGCATATGGGGCCAAAGGTTTTCCATGGGTGCATGGCGTGGCTAGGGCCAAGTTATGGCACAACTAGCTCGGGATAGGTATGGAAGGCATGATTTTCCATCGACACACGAGACGTGGCTAGCATGGCTAGGTCCATGGCATGGTGCAGTTGTCATGGCGCGGCTAGCTTGGTCTAGGCATGGCTGGCATGATTTGCCATTGGTGGAGCTGGCATAGCTAGGGCCACGGCATGGTGCAATTGGCATGGCGCGGATATCTTGGGCTAGGCGTGGCTGGCATGATTTTCCATTGGCACGCAGGGTGCGGCTAGCATAGCTAGGGCCATGGCATGGTGTAATTGGCATGGCACGGCTAGCTTGGGCTAGGCGTGGCTGGCATGATTTTCCATTGGCACGCGGGGTGCAGCTAGCATGGTTGGCATGCCTTGGCGCGGTAGGGTGTGGCTGTCATGATTTTCCATTGGCACACTAGATGCGGTTAGCATAGCTAGGGCCATGGCACGGTGCGATTGGCATGGCGCGGCTAGATTGGGCTAGGCGTGGCTGGCATGATTTGCCATTGGCACGCAGGGTGCAGCTAGCATGGTTGGCATACTTTGGCGCGGTAGGGTGTGGTTGGCATGATTTTCCATTGGCACACGAGATGCGGTTAGCATAGCTAGGGCCATGGCACGGTGCGATTTTCATGGCGCGGCTAGCTTGGGCTAGGCGTGGCTGGCATGATTTACCATTAGCACGCGGGGTGCGGCTAGCACGGCCAGGGCCAAGGCATAGTACAATTGGCATGGAGCGGCTAGCTTGGGCTAGGCGTGGCTGGCATGATTTGCCATTGGCACGCGGGGTGAGGCTAGCATGCTTTGGTGCAGTAGGGTGTGGATGGCATGATTTGCCATTGGCACACGAGATGCGGCTAGCATAGCTAGGGCCATGGCACGGTGCGATTGGCATGGCGCGGCTAGCTTGGGCTAGGCGTGGCTGGCATGATTTTCCATTGGCACGCGGGGTGAATTGGGGTTTGGTTTGTCGTAACCCTAATTTGAAAAAATATACCCTAATAATTATTAGGGACATATTAATAGCTTTTATCAATGCGCCTAGTAAATGGTTGTTTTAAGTGTCTTCTAGGGTTTAGAGTTTTACAATTTTAACCCTAAACTAAAGACCACCAACAACATCTATATAAAGATTTTGTATTCATTATCTACAAAACCAATCCTACTATATTTCTTCCTTCCTTCTAAAAATCTAACCATGCCTCCACCAAACCCACCGTACACACTAAAGGAGGATACTGATTTTATACCTAGTCTTTGCAGAGTTCTGAGGATTCGTCAAACAACATTAGTAGAAACTGGGAATTTTTTTTGGTGACATGTATGGAAAATATTCGTATTGCGTTTTAACGGAAATAATAATAGTAGAATGTATCCGAGTTTACGAGGACTAGCATAAAAAATTATAAATAATTGCAAGACATTCAGGAGGTGTTTACAAAATCAGAATAAAGACAGAGAGGCCGCAATGAATGAATTTATCCAAATAAGAGGGCATTCGTTCATAAATTTCGAGGAAAATGAAATGTTTGGTACTGAAATCCCTGCGGTTAGTAGGATTCGATATTTTTTATACTATAGTTTTGTCACCTGATCTATGCTCAGAATCTCAGAGAACTTATTTTGGAAAATTTGGATGGGTTGGATGAGATAATATGTAATGGATTTGCTGCCGAAGAGAAGTTAATAAATGCATTTTCCACATTGAACTATTTGGTATTGCGCTCTCTAAAAAATCGAAAAAGAGTATGTGACCAAAATGTGAAATTCTTTCTTTTAGAAAAGATTTTTGTGGTGGGATGTCCAGCATTGAAAAATCTACCATTTAACGCCAATAGCTTGCTTCCTCGGACTTTGAAGATTGAAGGAAATAAGCAATGGTGGGAAAGCCTAGAATGGGAAGATGAAGCTACCAAATCTAATCTTGCTCCTTATTTTTGTGAAATTTGATATGAATTTGTCAATATATATCAGCTAGTCGTTTGATTTAAGTCTAATAGGAAATAATATATGAGAGTCTATATTTAGGAGATACTCACTTTAAGTTTTGAGTTATATGAAGAATTGAATATCTTGAGAATCAAGTCTTGTGTCGTAAGAACCAAGGATTGTGATTGTATAAATAGCTTGAAGAATTAATGAGAAACATACACCAAGATTATTATCAATGTAGTCTTTATCGCTTCCGCGTTTATGCTCTCCTCTCTCTCTTGCTCGATCCTTAACATGGTGTATCAGAGCAAGGTGAGAGGAAGAAAGGAGAGGGAGAGAATAAGGTGTAAGAAGAAGAACCGAAAAAAAATAAATAATAATAATTGAGAAGAAGGCTTAAGGATCATAAACTCTTTTATTCTTCCGCGTTTTGTGTTGTCGTAGCCCTAATTTTTATAAAAGTATAAAGAACGGAAAGATTTACAAGTCGTGGTTTTGGTTGAGATACTTGGGTTGTATCTCGAGAAGAAAGTCATTGAATGATTTCCATGGTTCTCGCGGCTGCTTACAAAAGTTTTGAGGATGAGGATACTGTGAGAGGTGAAGTACAGAAGAACAAGAAAGATCAGATGGTGATGTTGCATCAATATGGTTATGGTCTGCGGTGCTGGATTAGCAAGAACAAAGAAGATGTTAATGGAAACTGAGTTTAATTAGGGCATGATATTGATACTGAGGAAACATTGCAAACGAGATATTGATGTTGTTAAAAAAAAAGGCTTGATTAAATGAAATGGTTATTTCCGTTCAAATACAATGGATGGATACAAGAGATATTTTGAAGTTTTAAAAGGGATTAGGTTTCTAGTTGTGAAAGGTTAGGATTCTGAACAAACAAAAGGATGGTAGATGTTTTTCCCTAGAGAGACAGTGGTTGTTAAGGAGATGTTGAGCTGTTATGGGCTCGAGAAAGTGAGAAATCTAACAAGTTCTTACGACTGGATCAGAAGTGGATGTTGATGCTGATATTATTGGTTTCGCTGATAGTGGTTAGTCCAACAAGCTGTTTCAAACCTACTGCAAGGAAGATGGAAGGCGTATGAATTGGGAAGAGTTTTCAAGACATGAAAACATCAAGGACTTGTGATGTTGCCGTAAGTTTGTGAGGACGTGTGTTGCTGCTCCTCTGGTGAGAAGACTAAATAAATAAATAAAAGAGTTTATGAGCTATTGTGCAACACGGCACTGCAACGTCCTTAAACTACGAAGAGGGGACCGCAATGTCCTTAAACTACGATTAGGACCGCAATGTACAAAAACTTCGATTGGGACCGGGATGTCCTTAAACTTTCATTGGGACCGCAATGTCCAAACACTACGATTGAGACCAGAATGTCCTTAAACTTCCATTGGGACTGCAATGTCCAAAAACTATGATTGGGACCGGAATGTCCTTAAACTTCCATTGGGACCACAATGTCCAAAAACTACGATTGGGACCAGAATGTCCTTAAACTTCCATTGGGACCGCAATGTCCAAAAACTATGATTGGGACCGAAATGTCCTAAAACTACGTAGGGGACCGAGATGTCCTAAAACTATGAAGATGGGACCGAAATGTCTTAAACCTACGAAGATGGGATCGCAATGTCGAAAAACTATGAAGGTGACCTGAACGTCCTTGGGACCGAAATGTCCTGAAACTACGAAGTACCGAAAAATGTTAGGGAAAGCTTAGTTTAAATTTTCTTTGTCTAAGATGGGCATTCGTGTTCTACATGCTCCATCATGAGGGAGGGTAATAGGAAATAATATATGAGAGTCTATATTTAGGAGATACTCACTTCAAGTTGTGAGTTATATTAGGAATTGAATATCTTGAGAATCAAGTCTTGTGTCGTAAGAACCAAGGCTTGTGATTGTATAAATAGCTTGAAGAATTAATGAGAAACATACACCAAGATTATTATTAATGTAGTCTTTATCACTTCCACGTTTATGCTCTCCTCTCTCTTGCTCGATCCTTAACAAAGTCTTATGTTTTTAATTGTAGTAGTTTATCTAGTTTGAAGAATTGTAAGTTTCTTATAAAGGAGAGTGGATTCAAGGTATCATTATGACCTAGCTAATATATTTCATAATCCCCAACAGTCGACAAGAAAAAGTGAACAACTACTTCATTGAGATTGGAACATTCTGTACAAGTCAAGTGGATCATATCAATGCAGAGTAATCCGACACAGCAATGTAATTTCATATCAGCGAACTTTTTGGATAATCAATCATGCATTTATTAACTTACAATCCTCCAAGAGCTACAATCACCGCATAAAGTAAAACACATGAAAAACGTTACGAAATGATCTAGAGCTTTGATTGATCAAAGTACTAGAAACAGTCACAGACCTTGTACCTAATTTGGCTGATCAATAGAACAACAGCTCAATGATCTTATTAATGAAGAACAACAAAGATCCACAAAAACACATAAAAATAGAAAATGATTTATGTCTAATAACACCCGTAGGCAGAGATCCAAATGTGGTCGGTACACATTACCCATAGCCGGTTGGAATACAGCATGGTGGAATGTATCGATCTTCCGGACAGTTCACTATATTACAATCGATACAAGTCCCCCCTGGAATAGTACTATCGCAAGCAACACCATCAGCACAGCATATATGGAACTCGAATAGTGAGACAAATCCACAAGGTTGGCCGACATCAGCACATAATGATGCATTAGTCGAAGCAAAAAGGACCATAAAAATCATAGCCAATACAATGAACAAACTCGCGATACCTTTATTCTTCATTTCGACTTACTCCGAAAGAAACTTCTTGTCTCTTTTTTGGATATGGTTTTGAGTATATTGTTTGATGAGATTGTTCTTACTTGTAGTGTTTTGGCTAAGGAAGTCAACTGTTTCGTTTAACCTTTGATTAATGCATGTGGCATTAACAGCATCATCATTATTATTTCAGATGACACCTAATAAGTTGATTCAACTATTTTGTGATTACATGTTCGAATAAAATTCATTAACCCAACTTGTAATTTGCATCTTATCGACAACGATATTACAGACAGTTATTAATCTTACGAATACATGAATAATTATTGTACATGTCAATGACTAAATTTTCCGAGGATGCACAGCACTGGTAATTGGTTTTCGGGAAAAATGTGAAAATCGAGTAACTAAACTGTGTAAAATTTATCGTTGATACAGGGACTGAACATGTTATTTATTTATTTATTTAAAAAGCCAAAGATAAAATAAATAAGAAAGGGTGCCAAGATAGCACCTTCGAAAGATACAAGAAGGGATTAGTGAAGCTCTTAGAGAGCTTACAGCAAATCTATTCTCTAAACAAGCTTGCCCAATCAAAAACAAAGCACTCAAACTTTACATTTCTGAAAGATAGGACTGAACATGTTCATATACGGTATTTGTTGTTGCTAGTTAGGTAATCCAAAAAAATATCAATCAGCCAGAAGTATAATACATGCGTGCATGGTCATATGATTGACACCACTCTAGTACTATTGGATCGATTAATGCTTGATTATGATCATTTTCTTCATATTTTTTTTTTTTGGAAGCAGATCATATCCTTGATGATAAAACTATGATGGATGCACGATTTTGTTTTTATTTTTATTATTAATCTCATTCAATAATTTTAGATCAAGCTTCATTAACGCGTTATTTCATGTTCAAGAGTGGACTTCAGCTCTAATTATTATCACCTAGCTCGTATACTTTAATGCATCGTCACAGATTAAAATATTCGAGAATGCCATGTTGGACCCCCGGTTAAATTTCGTGGTCTGTCCCGTGAGACCCGATCCTCTCCAAATTGGACCTTTAACTATCAGCTTCTGAAATATTGTATCGGCCTGCAACCATGGTCAAGGTGACATTGTTAGCTAGCGCTCCGCAATAGTATCATTGAGGTGTACGTTCCGTTTCTTGATAATTTACAATGAATCGATGAATGCATGAACTGGATCCAAATGTTTAATTAATTATCTAGTTTTTTGTTGAAGTTTTTGATTGTAAGTAATTATTTTGGACCACTTACTAGTATTTTGTACTGAAAATCAATCATGCATTTATTAATGAAATTTCTTACTACTAATCTCATTCAGTAATTGAGGATCAAGTTTCGTTAACACATTATTTCACGTTAAAGAGTGGACTTTAGCTCAAATAATTATCACTTAGCAGGTATATACTTAATACGTCAATTTGGTTTAAAAGATGACCATTGGTTCTAATTATCACCTAATAATATACTTAATAATAACCAGGTTCCAATTGGCTTATCTAATCAAGCCAAATAAGCATAAGAAAGAATGGGTTCAGGATGGTACACATCAATTCACGACAACCGATAAGATATCGGTACAAATTAAATATATTGTTTCAACTTTCAAATTGGTATGAGAACAATTTCTCGTAGACAATGTATCAAACAGCTGCAAGAAATAAATTTAGGTCCCACTTTATCACATAATAACACGTTTGATAATATGGATTTAACAAGGAATTGAGAGACGACCAATCTCAACATACTTTTAAATCAATATTTAGGTGCCAATCACCCATTGAAAACTTTTCATCATTGGATTCAAAAGATTTTTATTTTTATTTTTTTTAGAAAAAAGTGGTAATTGAATTTTTGTCCCTACTTTTGATAGTCTATACAAATATCCTTATCACATAATAATTTTGTCCCTCCTTATCTAAAAGCCCATCAGGGAACCATCAATAATTTATGGACTTCCAAATATACCCCAACCTCTATATACCTTCTTCTTATCTTCTTTATTTCTCATCCTGAGAAAAATATCAGAGCTCACCACCATTTTCATCGTCGTCGCCACCATCATCTTCATCTCCGTCGCCGCCATAACGAACGCAACCAGCACCAGCAGCATCTCCATCGTCACCATCTATTGTTTTTATCTATTTATATTTCTCTTTCAGATAAGAAACAAACGAGCTCACCACCGTATCCATCACCTCTATCTCTTATTCGTTTTTTTTTCCAGATCTGATACATAAAACTCAAGACCTGATACCAATTCATTTTTTAGTTCATCAGATTCATATAGAAAACTAGTAAATGAAGATGATGGATCCGTAAAATTTAGGTATACAAATAAGAAGGTATGGTTCGGTAGGTTTCTCAAATCATCTTGGATTTGTTGTTCTTCTCTGAATATCTCTCACGATCCAAAGAAAAAACACCATCTTTCTCGCTTAAGGTGACCCTCTTTCCTGATCTGCTTTCAATTTTTTCGTTGGTGATCACTGCAGTCTATAATATCTCGATTGCAAAGAAAAAAGATGGCAGTGACGGGTTTAAAAGATGCAGTGATGGTGTTATAAGGGTTTTTTGTAATTGCATCAACAACAGTAGTTTTTGTATGGAGTTGGAGTTACGTGGCTGGTTTGATGGGAAAAGGAACTGGTAATGGTTAGACAGAGTTGTGAAGGAAAAGGAGAAGACTCCTGTATTATTTGAATATGTTCTGGAGATTCATAATAGCGAGCTACTGTAGCTGGTGCAAGGTGAAGAAATAAGAAGGTCAGGAGATCGAAGTTGTTGTTGCATCCAAGTTCAGGATGGACCGAATTAATGGAGTTGACGGATGCTCAGGGAGATGAAGATGACAGCAATCAAAAGCTGAGAAGAACAATGTTGGCTGAGATGGATTCTCAACTAGTGGAGGTGGTTATTAGACAGAGGAGAGAAATAATTGTCGCAGATGAAGATCGAAGTTGGGAGATGGACATCGTCGATGGAGTAATGCATATGTGAAAGTGCGAAGAAGTAAAGATGCGATGGGTTTTAGTGTATAACGAGAATGGATCCCAACTTTGAGTAAGATATCTTTGATTGTTCAATTTTTTGTTAGTTTTAATTAATTGAAACCATATCTCTTATTCGTTTTTTCTTTTGGTTTCATTTTCTTCCAAACGAGAAATTTTGTAGTTTAATCTGTTGAACCCCTGAATTAGTCCCGCAAGGAGTAAAAATCACTTAAATGTCTAACTAATTGGGAATTATGATAACTAATTGAGAAATTTCATGGTTTTATCCTTTGATTTAAGTAAGAATCATAACTAATTGGGAATTTTTTTTGTAGTTATAGGTGAATTTTCTATCCAGATGATTTAAGTATGTTATTGGTCTCTTTGGTGTATATTATCCCAGATTTTGGTGTTATCTGAATAAAATATGGTGGTTATCTGGGTTGAAGAAGGCAGTGATATTGGATCAACTATGGTTGTTGATCCATATATTTTGGATCAACAATGGTTGTTGATCCAACTGCAATGGATAAACATCCATTGTTGATTCAACTGAGATTGGTTTTGAAGCTGGTATTGGAGCTGTTGGTGTTTACGAAGCTAAAGGTAATGAAATATGGTGGTTATATGGGTTGAAGCAGGCAGTGGTATTGGATCAACTATGGTTGTTGATCCATATATTTTGGATCAACTATGTTTGTTGATCCATCTATATGGGATCAACTACTGTTGTTGATACTTTGAACTCATGTTTTATAGTTTAAATCATGTAAATTTGTTCTAATGTTGAACTTGTGGTGCAATGGTAGCATGACTGACTCCATGTCAGATGATGCGTGTTCGACTCACGCCAAGTTCACTCCATTTTACACGGATAAACTATCATTATTGATCTAATTTTACATGAATCAACTTCCATTGTTGATCCACTAAAATTGGATCAACTTCTACTGTTGATCCTTTTTTCTTGGATAAACTAGATAAACTTCTATTGTTGATGGTTTGGTTGGTGGATCTAAAACTGCAGCTGATGAAGTGGTAGCATTTTTCCATCAGCATGGATAAACATCCATTGTTGATCCAACTGCAATGGATAAATTTATACTGTTGATCCAACTGCAATGGATAAACATCCATTGTTTGATCCAACTGAAATGGATCAACTACTTTTTGTTGATACAAAAAAATTTGAACCGGCGGTGATGGTGGCGGCGGCGGTGACGGTGGTGGTGGCGGCGGCGGCGAAGAATTTGTGGTGGTGGCGGAAACAGACTAGTGGTGGTGTAATGGTGGCGGTGAAGGAGTGGTGGTGGAATATTGGTGGTGGTGGCGGTTGGTAGGTGGTGGTTGTTGAACGGTGGTGGTGGTGGAATGGTAGTTGAATGTTGGTGGTGGTGGTGCTAGTGGTGGTGGTGAAGTGGTAGAGGAAGAAATTTGTTGTATTTTGAAATAAAGAAAAATATTATATGAGTGAGGGTATTAAGGTAATCTAATATTAAATGGATAAGGTTATAAAAAAGGAGGGACATATTTATTGTTGCATAAGGATATATTTGTAGGGAGTTAAAAGTAGGGACATATAATTAATATACCCTAGAAAAAATCATGAACAACACCCAACTACACTGTCCTAAATATTAAACCCAGTTCCCGATTTTAATTGTTATTTTGAAAAATTCTTGTCTTGAGATTGTTGAGGAATAACAATTAAAATTGATAATATATCAAACAACTAACTAATATAAGAGGCACTTATCTATTTTTTTGTCGTCTCCGATTCAATTGTTGATGACTTGAACATCCCTGTTAAACACCATAGACAGAAGAAACTGGTAATGGTAGATTGACTCACATGTTCAACATATTGTCCTTAAGACAAGAATGCCCGGCTATACTCTGAAAAAGATGATGCTATCTCCCTACGGGTACATGTTCCTCCAAGATAAAATAATCTTAACAAATTTGAATAGCCAATCGTTGATGGTGGTTTTTTAAACACAGGGTAAAATTATAAAACCCCGAATAACCTAATGTCACCGATGACACATTTCTTAGGACATTTAATGCATGTAGTCAGTAATCAATAGGGGGTATTTTTTCAAATTAAGGTTACAACGAACAAAACCCTAATTCCCCTCCGTGCCAATGGCAAATCATGCCAGCCACACCAAACGCGCCAAAGCATGCCATCCATGCTAGCCGCACCTCCGTGCCAATGGAAAATCATGCCAGCCACATCAAACGCGCCAAAGCATGCCAACCATGCTAGCCGCACCTCCGTGCCAATGGAAAATCATGTCAGCCACATCAAACGCGCCAAAGCATGCCAACCATGCTAGCCGCACCTCCATGCCAATGGTAAACCATGCCAGCCACACCTAGCCCAAGCTAGACGCACCTCCGTGCCAATGGAAAATCATGCCATCCACACCAAACGCGCCAAAGTATGCCAACCATGCTAGCCGCACCTCCGTGCCAATGGCAAATCCTGCCAGCCACACCTAGCTCAAGCTAGCCGCGCCATGCCAAACATACTCTGCATTGACCCTAGCTACGCTAGTCACACAAAATGCGGCAAAGCATGTCACCCATGTTATCCGCACCTCCGTGCCATTGGCAAATCATGCCAGCCACACCTAGCTCAAGCTAGTCGCGCTATGCCAAACACACTCTTCCTTGGTCCTAGCTACGCTGGTCACACCACGCCAAGCCAAACACCCTTACATTAGCCATTGCCACGCCATGCCAAAGTAGCGCCCGCACCTAGGCTTGCAAACCATGCAACCTAGGACAAATTGGTCACGCATGCCATTGGCACATGCCAACACGCTCGCTGGTAGCTTTTCTTACCAAGACGTGGACCTAATGCCCGAGCATGCCATTGGCACATGCCAACACGCTCCCTGGTAGATTTTATTACCAAGACGTGTCCCTAATGGCCGGGCATGCCATTGTCACATGCCAACACGCATCGATGGTAGCTTTTCTTACCAATCCGTGGCCCTAATGCCCGAGCATGCCATTCTCACATGCCAACACGCTCGCTGGTAGCTTTTTTTACCAAGTCGTGGCCCTAATGGCCGGGCATGCCATTGTCACATGCCAACACGCTCGCTGGTAGCTTTTCTTACCAAGCCGTGACCCTAATGGCCGATCATGCCATTGGCACATGACAACACGCTCGATGGTAGATTTTCTTACCAAGCCGTGACCCTAATGGCCGAGCATGCCATTGGCACATGACAACACGCTCGCTGGTAGATTTTCTTACCAAGCCGTGCCCTAATGGCCAAGCATGCCATTGGCACATGCCAGCACGCATCGCTGGTAGCTTTTCTTACCAAGTCGTGGCCCTAATGGCCGAGCATGCCATTGGCAAATGCCAACACGCTCGCTGGTATCTTTTCTTACCAAGTCGTGGCCCTAATGGAAGGGGATGCCATTGGCACATGCCAACACGCTCGCTGGTAGCTTTTCTTACCAAGACGCGGCCCTAATGGCCGAGCATGCCATTGGCAAATGCCAAAACGCTCGCTGGTATCTTTTCTTACCAAGTCGTGGCCCTAATGGCCAAGCATGCCATTGGAAAATGCCAACACGCTTGCTGGTAGCTTTTCTTACCAAGCCGTGGCCCTAATGGACGAGCATGCCATTGGCACATGCCAACATGTTCGCTGGTAGCTTTTCTTACCAAGTCGTGGCCCTAATGGTCAAGCATGCCATTGGCACATGCAAACACGCTCGATGGTAGATTTTCTTACCAAGTCGTGGTCCAAATGGCCACGCATGCCATTGGCACATGCCAAAACCCACACTGGTAGCCTAACTTGTAAACCGTGCAACCTACCACCAAGGCATTCCACACATGCCACACACGCCACTAGGAACTCTGGCACTGCCACTTGCACTCAACGTACAACCTACCACCAAGGCATTCCACACATGCCATTGGCACATTCCACACATGCCACTAGCAGCTCTGGCACTGCCACTTGCGCTCGAGGTGCAACCCACAACAAAGGTATTTCGCACATGCCATTGGCATATGCCACACGCGCCCCTAGCAGCGCCACTTTCACTCAAGATGCAACCAACACTGGAGACATCAACACAAACTGGGGGATGCTTTCCAGGGTCTTGGTTTGGCGGTCACAACTTGCAGCGTACACTACGCTCATATTAAGAAAGCGTGAATAATAATAAAGCGGTCAAATAAATAAGGAAATAATGGTGAAAACGTTTTCACCCATAAACACCTTGCGGTTACCACCTCCTTCATGAGGCCAGGGTACGTTTCAATCTCGACTTGTATAAATAGGTCTTACCTATTTCCACCAGACAACAGGTCTCGGTCAGGAGAAAAATACAACACTCTCAGAAAAGGCAATTTTGCAAGCTTTCCAAAAAGCTTTCATCTCTTGCAAGATTCCTAAGCTTTCACTTTTTGATACAAGTCGAGACACTACTCTCCCAGAGTGGTCTCAACACCTTTCTTTGCTTCCCTCCCAAAATCAACCATTCTCCTCCACTTTGTGACCGAAGCAAGGCTAGAAGGGCCATTTCTTGGTTTAGGCCGGACTTGTACAGATTGATCTCTCGAATCTATAAAGTGCTCACGTGCAGCAATTTTTTTTAGGGTTTAAACCAGTTTCTCACTCACCTACCTAATTTACCAAAATCGGCTGAAACGATTTTTACCCATAAAAAATTGGCGACCACAACGGGGGGATTGATCTATCGGATAAAATGTCAGACTGTTGATCTCGTTCTTCGACCCAGATGTCAAGATGGTAGGGGAAGGTGACTCAATCTGAATGAACTGCCGGACGACCCAGTTACCAGTTGTAAAAACTACACTAGAAAACTGGGGACTCGCTGGCGATGCTACCAGCAAATCCGCCTTTTACATGGAGGGGGGCGTGTTCGAAAAAACCTGTGAAGTGAGTAAATTTAGACTGGGCAAGATATGCGATCTATTTTTAGGTTCTTAATAAAACCTGTCATACTACTGCGTCTTGTGCCTATTGCTAGCACACACTTTCATAAAAGTAATATTCCTTTCACAAAGCATAATCAGAGTTATATTATCAAAACCATTCATCCCAGATTAATCCAATATCCTCAAAAGCTACCAGCTGTCTATCAAAACCGGTCGAACTTTTAACCAGACATCCGGTATGTTTTTTTCAAAAAAAAAGAAAAGAAGAAGAAACTAAATGAAAGTTTAACAGAGAAACATTCAAGGAAAATCATCCAACAGAGGTCTGCTCTTCTTGGAGAAAGTCAACTTTGCATCTTCAAGAGCCGCTCTCTTCATAATCAACATCTCGGAAAGATTTTCGAGTTCTATCTCCTATCGTGCAATCTCCTCTGCAGAAAAGTTTTCGACTGCTGCATCTTTCGACTTCTGGATCTCAGCAAGGACTTCGACAAACCACGAAGCGTTGAACTCCTTTTCTACACACACATCGCGATGGTGCTCCCAGTTGGAAATAACGTCTTCAGAAATGGTGTGGCCAGTCACCTCATGCATGTCCTCGATTGAAGATAAAGCTTCTTCCATACGCTTAACCAGCGCAAATCGACTAGTGATCTTCTTGGTTGTGGCCATATGTCGATACTTCTCCCAGATTCTGGTGTACAACACCTCATACTTAACCAGCATGCTGAAACCCCCAACAAGCACATGACCTGGATAAGGAACCAAGTACGGGGGATCGAAAATGGGGCCTGCAACTGGCCTCACGAATCGCAAAGGGTCTTTTTCCATATCTACGGAAGTAACCGTCAGGGAATCACCCACCGTTTGAACCACATCGGTGCCCGGAAATTGGCTCCACCCCAGAATCGTCCTCCGAACCGGATTCCCCTGGGAACTTGAGTTAGACTTTTTTCAAAAGAAGAAACGGAAGAAGAAAGAAAAGAAGCGCGAAACTCACCGAACTACTTCCCGAAAAATAACCAGTGCTGCCAGAGGAATCACTCTCACTTGTCGAACTTTCTCCTTTCTCTGACTCATCAACGCTATGATAAGGCTCATTTCCGTCGGAATTCTTAGAAAAAATTGCCGTCTCCTGGCAACGTGCAAGGGCAGCGAAAGCATTAACACTACCGAAGCCCTGAAAGAAACAAGACACATGTTTTCAGCAGAAATTCACATGTTTGAGACAAACCAACAAGGAGGAGACACATACCTGGTTATTGGAAGAACTGAAAGACACGAGAGCTGCGGGAGGATCTTTTGAAATCGCCCGTAACCCGCCAGCATGATTCTTCGTTCTCTGTTCCTTTGGCTGGGGACTTTCCGAGTTGTTAGGCAACTTTCGCTTGGGATATCTCAACATTGGATACTTCTTCAAAACTGCTGGGGAAGGTTTAAAACGAACATTCTCCACTACGTTATTTACAAAATCTTGGATCATAATGAACTCATCGTACCAGAACTCATTATAGCCAAAGTTCATCGAAGTTACTCTTCCCGTTTGAAAGAATTGGAGGCGGATACCCGGCTCAAGGGCGCGCTGGCATTGACGGCGACATGCAATGAATCCTTAGGAACCACCAGTTGGTAAGCAAGAGGCACCACTTGATCGAAGCCCATGTGAAGAGAAGCACGGTCAATATTGTAATCAGCTATTCGGAAAGACCCCATGAAGAAATACGGCATATATTTGGGCATGCAGCTTTGAATAAACAAGTTTTCACCAACACTAAAGTTGCCGTCAGAAGATAAAGACATGATCGGAGCAGAATCAAAGGTGTCAATTTGAGTCACCGACCTATGGACCGGCTCCCATGGGCGAAAACTTATTTCATGCGACTTATCGAGAAAACTAACCAAGATCATGCCAACTTTTGGATGCCTGTTCACCCATCGAAGAATTCGGGAGCCGCCCCAACTCGCGGGAATCGAAAGCAACGGTTTCGGAGCATACTTATCAAAGTGATCCCATAACCAGGCTTGCGGAAAAGCAACGTGCACATATGAATCCACTTTCATGAAACCATTCGAAACTCGCATGTTCGCAACTAGGTGATCCAGATGCACATACATGGAAACAAGGAATAGCTTGCCGATGGGAAGAACTTCAACTTTTGCTAACATCACAGCAATCACTAGAAACTCTGGTCTTATTTCCTTCTTGCCAGAACCATCATCAAAAATGTCTCTACACAACCAGAGAGCCAAAAATGCCGCAACATGAAGATCACTGCTTTTCTGTTTAGGTTCCAGCTCGTCCGGAAACCATTGAGATATCTACCAGCTGTAAAAACACCTTTCATCCTCTTTCCGGACAGAATCCTTCGACTTCGCAGTGGAGTCTTTTCGAGCGAAATCTCCCAACTTTCCAGCAAGGTCATCCCGCATCTTCTCCTCACCTTCAGATAATCGGATATTGAGATTCCCGATTACCGGAAGATTCAGCAAGAGATCCACACTCTCCAAGGAGAAAGTTATTTCACCCCATCTACATATGATCGTATGGGTGTCCGAAAACCATCTGGAGATGAAAGAAACCAAGACCGGTATATCCTTCCTAATCTGGAGATTTACTGAAGCTCTTACAACATCAATAATCTGCGCCCAAGTCAAGTTGGTATTTATGTGCTCCTTACTCACCATGAACTCAACCAATCTATCAAAAGAACGCAATGGGTTTGACACATCCTGAAATAAATGTTGGAAGAAGAATACACCCCTTTATGAAGATAGAATTGTATGGTGTTCTCTGGGCGAACCGAACATGTCTTCTTTTCATCTTCACCACCGGTTAACAAAATTGGCACGAAACCTGGGTGATTCTTCCGAACAGGGGTGAGGGGTTTGGCAAAGAATTCATCATCCGTGTTTGGTTTTGAACTATGAACATCCTTCGATGAGGCGAAATTTTGTTCAGGTAACATCTTGTCGGATTTCTTCATAACAGCTTAGTAACAAGATATCTGCACATGGAGAAAGACGAAATTATCTCCCTGAAACATAACCGCACCCAACAAAAGGAAATCCTGGAAGAAGAAAAAAAAAGGTGTATTCTCTAACGGGTTCAAAACTGCACGCGCAGTATTTTCTTCAGGTCTGAAATTCATATAGGCAATATTTCCTATGGGTTCGAATTCATATGAAGCACATATACAGTATTCTCTATGGGTTCGAAAATGCACATGCAGTTAAAAATTATATACGCAATATTTTATACGGGCTCAAGTGCGTCTGCAGTATCCTTCTTCGGGTTCAAAAACTATATATGAAGTATTTTCTACGGGATCGAATGCATCTATGGTATCCTTCTTCGAGTTCAAAATTATATATGGAGCATTTTTCCATGGGTTCGAATCATATATGAAGTATTTCCCTTGGGTGCATATATACAATATTTTCTACAAGAAGCACGCCAAGAAATCATATGCGCAATGTCATTGCAAGCATTATAAAATAAAACGCCTACTTTTAGGGTTTGCACCTACATGAAAAGGGAAACAAGAGAAGTACTGGAAGACATACCTGGAAGCCGGTTTTCTTTGTGACTATGCTGCTAGTATAAAATCATGAAAGAACAAATATGAGAAAAAGGGATTTGATATATATGGGCGTGGAGATTCTGAAATAGGGAAGGATTTTCTTATACCAAAAATCGTACATATAAGGAACAGGCCCACAAGGGCGCCCAACTTCCCAACGTCGCCCAAGTTGCACCGATCCCACCAATTGCGCCAAACTTCCCAACGTCACCCAAGTTGCACCAACCCCACCAATTGCGCCCAACTTCCCAACGTCGCCCAAGTCACGCCAGCTAGCACGATCCGCTTCCCACTCTGCGCCGGTCCATCTAGCATGCTCAGCTTCCCCCACCTTTCCCAAGTACCGCCAGCTAGCATCTTCCCACTTTGCGCCGGTCCCGCCATCTAGCACGCTCAGTTTCCCAACTCGCGTCAACTTCTCAATACCGCCCAGCTTCATGTCTCTCAATGACGCTGACTTCCCAATTGTGCCAGCCTCCCGATTTGTGCAGAACTGCTAGAGGCAAGTATTCCAAATCCTATTTATAAAAAAGGTCAGACAAGCCTCCTCAATTCTCTTTACGATTTGTTGTTGATAGTTTGTCACCATCTAATGCTTACCTCGCAACAAAGCTCCTATTCCGAGATAAGCAAGGGACTTAATGTTGATGGTGGTTTTTTAAACAAAGGGTAAAATTTTAAAACACCGAATAACCTAATGTCACCAGAGACACATTTATTAGGACATTTAATACATGTAGTCAGTAATTAATAGGGGGTATTTTTTCAAATTAGGGTTACAACGAACAAAAGCCTAATTCCCCACCGTGCCAATGGAAAATCATGTCAGCCACACCAAACGCGCCAAAGCATGTGAACCATGCTAGCCGAACCTCCGTGCCAATGGAAAATCCTGCCAGCCACACCTAGATCAAGCTAGTTGCACCATGCCAAACACACTCAGCCTTGGCCCCAGCTACATTAGTCACACCAAACACGCCAAAGCATGCCAACCATGCTAGATGCACCTCCGTGCCAATAGAAAATCATGCCAGCCACACCAAACGCGCCAAAGCATGCTAACCATGCTAGCCGCACCTCCGTGCCAATGGAAAACAATGCCAGGCACACCTATCCCAAGCTAGCCGCACCTCGTGCCAATGTAAAATCATGCCAGCCACACCAAACGCGCCAAAGCATGCGAACTATGCTAGCCGCACCTCCGCGCCAATGGCAAATCCTGCCAGCCACACCTAACTCAAGTTAGACGCGCCATGCCAAACACACTCTGACTTGGCCCTAAATACGCTAGTCACACCAAACGCGACAAAGCATGCCAACCATGCTATCCGCACCTCCATGCCAATGGAAAATCATGCCAGCCACACCTAGCTCAAGCTATCCGCGTCATGCCAAACACACTCTTCCTTGGCCCTAGCTACGCTGGGCACGCCACGCCAAGCCAAACACCATTACCTTGGCCCCATCCATGCCATGCCAAAGTAGCGCCCTCACTTAGGCTTGCAAAATCATGCAACCTAGGCCAAATTGGTCATGCATGCCATTGGAACATGCCAACACACTCGCTGGTAGCTTTTCTTACCAAGCCGTGGCCCTAATCTCCGAGCATGCCAACACGCTCGCTGGTAGCTTTTCTTACCTAGCCGTGGCCCTAATGGCCGAGCATGCCATTGGCACATGCCAACACGCTCGCTGGTAGATTTTCTTACCAAGCCGTGGCCCTAATAGCCGAGCATGCCATTGGCACATGCCAACACGCTCGCTGGTAGCTTTTATTACCAAGCCGTGCCCCTAATGGCCAAGCATGCCATTGGCACATGCCAACACGCATCGCTGGTAGCTTTTTTTACCAAGCCGTGGCCCTAATGGCCGAGCATGCCATTAGAACATGCCAACACGCTCGCTGGTAGCTTTTCTTACCAAGTCGTGGTCCTAATGGCCACACATGCCATTGGCACATGCCAAAACCCATGCTGGTAGCCTAACTTGCAAACCGTATAACCCACCGCCAAGGCATTCCACACATGCCATTGGCACACGCCACTAGCATCTCTTGCACTGCCACTTGCACTCAACGTACAACCTACCACCAAGGCATTCCACACATGCCATTGGCACATGCCACACACGCCACTGGCAGCTGTGGCACTTCCACTTGCGCTCGAGGTGCAACCCGCAAAAAAGGAATTACTCACATGCCATTGTCATATGCCACACGCGCCCCTAGCAGCGCCACTTGCACTCAAGGTGCAACCAACACTCGATACATCAACATAAACTGGGGGACACTTTCCAGGGTCTTGGTTTGGCGGTCACAGCTTGCAGCGTACACTACACTCACATTAAGAAAGCGTGAATAGGAATAAAGCGGCCAAATAAATGAGGAAATAATGGTGAAAACGTTTTCACCCATAAACACCTTGCGGGTACCACCTCCTCCCATTATTTCACCCTTTACTCTATTTCTTCATGAGGCCAGGGTACGTTTCAATCTCGACTTGTATAAATAGGTCTTACCTATTTCCACCAGACAACAGGTCTCGGTAATGAGAAAAATACAACACTCTCAGAAAAGGCAATTTTTCAAGCTCTCCAAAAAGCTTTCATATCTTGCAAGCTTCCTAAGCTTTCACTTTCTGATACAAGTCGAGACACTACTCTCCCATAATTATTCTGGTCTCAACACCTTTCTTTGCTTCCCTCCCCAAATCAACCCTTCTCCTCCACTTTGTGACCGAAGCAAGTCTGGAACGGCCATTTCTTGGTTTAGGCAGGACTTGTATAGATTGATCTCTCGAATCTATATAGTGCTCACGTGAAACACATTTGTTTAGGGTTTAAACCAGTCTCTCACTCACCTACCGAATTTACCAAAATCGGAGGAAACAATTTTTACCCATAAACACCAATTCAAACTTGTCCTTCTAGAACTTGGCAGCGGAAAACTCAAGAAACATTAGTACTTAAACCTTCCCAAAACCCTAGTGAAAATCCAAAATATATAAGCTAAACTTATACCCAATAAAAATAAGAGATAATTTTGGAAGGTATTTTAATTATTTTGAAAAACCGTTTTATAATAAATTTTTATTCACATAAAACCGGTGGTTTTCCTATTGTGGAACTAGAAAATAGAGAAAGAAAGACACAAAGTAGAGATGAAGAAGGGGAGAAAATCTTATTAGAGATGTACAATAGACTAACATTAGAGCCTCTATTTATAGGGCTAGACACAAGGGAATCCCATTAATAAACGGGATTTTCCCTAGATATTCTTTACATAATTACACGTTTATAAACTCCCCCTAATGACATTGTGTCTAAGCTAATTGGCTTATTAAAACCTTGTCAGGAAATTCCAAAAGGACAAAACCTGATCGAAGGGAAAAGAGTACAATTAAGAAAACTTAGAAAAGATTTGGACATGCAAATGTTGCCTCATTAAAACCTTGACAAGGAAAACCCAATAGGAAAAACCTTGATGAAGGAAAAAGAGTACAACGAGATAGTCCAGTAAAATACCTTCTAATTTGATATCCCCCTGATAAGTACTTTAGTTAAATCTTGGCTTGCAAATCTTCAAGTCGAGTCAATTTCAATAAACAAATTTCTTGAATGCTAGATATAGCAATGCGTTCATGAGAAATTTCCCAGTTGATGAAGTCTTATTTTGTGTTAGTCTTCTAATGGTAGTGTTCTCGAGTCCTCACGCTTCTTTAAATACATTGAGGATTTGCTTCTTGGATTTCTAGCTTCTCGAAGATGATTTGCGAAAGTAGTTGATGTATTTTCTTCAACAAAGTGTCAATATTTAGTTACAGTTGCATAGGTGAACAAAAGTTGTGATCGTACCATATATGGATTAGAATAATATCCAAATTCATAGGATACTGTTATGTTGATGTGGTCTAACAAAATAACCTAGTTAATGGTGGGAATCCACCAAATAACCGAAATTGATACAACTCCTCCTTGGATGACCACCATGTTGAATTAATTTTCCTCACTAAAACCTTGCTAGTAAAACCCAATAGGAAAAAAAAACTTGGACAAAGAAAAAAGATCACAAATATCAACATTTTGAAAAAAAAAAAATGTCATGTTGCCTCGTTAAAACCTTGTCAGGAAAACCACATGGGACAAAACATGAAACGAATGAAAAAGAGTACAACTTTTGAATTTTTATGGATGCTAACTCAACTATATGAGTATTACAGAAAATGAGCATAAAAATCACAACTCTAGTCTATCTCAACGACGAGTTTAAGCTAGCATAATTCTAACAATAGATTTAAGAAAGGAAAGAAAATGGAATTTATGCTACTAAAGCGTAGATTTTTGTGTTTTTAAGGACTCCTCAAGAGACCCATAAAGTTGATAGCATCAACTAATTAATCCGGATTTTTGGTTTTGTACCAAATTTCTAAAAACACAAAAGGATTGTTAAATCTGACGTAAACGAGTCAGATGGCTGCAAAAATATAACTTTAATCCACCAGGGATTACAAATTCGATAATGTTCTCCAACCACATCTTGTGTGAATGCAATACAAGTCCTTGAAGACTACCATGCAAATGCATCATATAAGAAGAACAGAGTGTTAATGAACCAATCCCATGGTTTGGACATATAACCCCAAATCGCTCTTAAAACGATATATTTCTCTTAATACGCAATATGACTAACACCACCCTATAATTTTTAGGATTGAAAATTTTAAGGTGTCAAGTCAAGCTAGGATCCTTATATTGCGTCAATTGAGAAATTATAATAATCCAATCTTATTTGGATTACATGCCAACCAATCACACAGTCGATATTCCTCTGCAGAGGGGTTCAAGACCACCATTTATTTCTAGTAGCTACTTTAAATGAATATTCAACAATAATTTTCTTATCACGATCTCACATAACTTCCAGTGTATGCATACTTTGAAAAATTCAAAATTTACTGGTATCAGTGCCCACGGACGTGATAATCTCCTACTATTCAAATAAAGAGATATGAATTTTTAGAATGTGAATCGTATTATGATAGACTCTGTAGCCTATATAAAAATGCTACATGCTTGCTAGATTTGATTGAGTTTGCCTTTTCAAATGGCATAAGCTTAAATAAAAGCTAGATGAAATATTTTCACGCATAGTAAATGACAACCTTTTTCGATTTGATCAAGATGGGAGAAACATATATAACTTTGAAGTTAATTAATATCAACGTTCGGTAATGTATATTCTCCCCCTGATTATGGCGAAAATATTTTCATATCATATACGAAAACAAGTTTCGTAGAGTATTATCCGATTAATTCGAGGACATATACTCATAATAATTTCTGGATTATAAATAACTCCAGATTGGACAGTATATTCTGATTTAAAGAGTTATAAAAGGAATTGTCCTAAAAATAAAATAAGTTGTAGTCTTCTTGACATACAAAATTAATCATCAACCAAGGATTTTATTGGCTACAACCAAAAAAAAACATATAAAATATGTAAATAAATCTCCATATAATTGCGTGAACTCTAAGGCCAACGATCCAACGAGATAAAGATTTGGATTGAGATTATGGACACTTTATTTTCCAAAAGAAACTAAATTTTAAGATCAATTTAGTCACTACAAGGACTAATGATATATATGCTTACAAGCCGGGTGCACCCTTTGATCTTATGTGTCTTTCGGTGTTCCAACAAGTGGAATAATCTGAATTTTGGAGATTATCATGAGGAAACAATAATTGCTCAATATCCCTAAGGAATGCAGCAATTCCTCGTTTTATTGGTATTTGTAATAATAACGATATTTTATGGATACATCCCTTTTAAGATCGATAGGGAAAAACCAAACTTAATTGGCTAATTGATTTCTTTGAGAAAATATAGAAATCATTATCGTTATGATTTTTAGAGAAAATCCACTTTGTGGCTATTGAATGATTTTCTTAGAAAGGATAGAAATCAATAACCAAAATTGGCTAAAAGTTCTTAGAATGCCAATTTTTACATCTCATCATAGAAAACTGATGGATAAAAACCAATATCAATTAGTATGTACAATTTACAAAAATTTAATCGACAAAAATAAAAATAAAATATACCGTCGCTTTAGCCATCGCATAGAAAAAATCCACTTTGTGGTTGACGGATGGTTTCTTGTAAAAAGATAAATGGAAACCATATGGAAAAATCACATGATCCTTGTATAGAAAACAAGGATACCAAATTTACTTGGACGTAGGTTTTTCAACCATGCACGTGATTAGTTACTTTAAAGGTAACCAAATATGCGATAACACCAATTTTGGTGATTACAATTTCATTAAAAGAATAGAAATTGTAAGCCATCTTTCGATGGATTTATTTTCTTCTTTCTCAATGAAAAATACAGAGAAGAAAGGAAAATCAAACTTATCGTCAAAGTTGATTACCCATACATAATTATATATGATAATATCAATTATGTACCTTATAATCGAATTATTACTTTGCATATATACAAAAGCAGAATATAAAAAAATAATTAATCTAATCAAGTAAAGTTAAGTTAAATATAGAATGGTATGTGAGAAATTAAGTTTCCACTTATAACTAGTTGAGCATCTGCACATGCCGTCATCATCAATGATTCGCGTAATGATTTGTTGATGCTGGAACAAATACATGGAAACAAAAAAACTGTTAAGCATTGGAAAAACCATATATTCTATATTAAAAATCGTGACTAATAAGACAAATATAAAATAAATTAAAGAAATCCATAATAGCAAGCTTGTTTATATGGTTGGTCGTTTTATTGCTTCAAAAAACTTTCCTTGGAGAGGCTTCTTTGCTTTTTCGTTTGTTAAAGACGATCAATCGTCTGATCAAATATGCTCGCCCAAGGCATAGCGTGCAGATAACGTATTGTGGAACTAGAAAATAGAGAAAGAAAGACACAAAGTAGAAACGAAGAAGGGGAGAAAATCTTATTAGAGATGTACAATAGACTAACATCAGAGCCTCTATTTATAGGGCTAGACACAAGGACATCCCAGTAATAAACGGGATTTGCCCTAGATATTCTTTATATAATTACACGTTTATAACATTTCCAACATTATCTAGGAATCCTTAATTTTAGGATAGTTTTTAGTTCGTGGAAGGTTGAATTTAGTTCAGCAATAAGGTTAGTCTCTGATACAGGTTACGTTTCGGTGTAAATACTAAGGGGGGTACAAGATTAGTTTTAGGGGAAATTACATCGGATTTTTTTGTTTCAGAAAATTTACGGGGGCCAGTGTGGATTCGCCCATGGGCATGGCTACAGGTAACTGTCCAAAAGTCCTAATTGTGTACTTTGGAATTTTGATATGAATGATAACAATGTTGATATAATTCTAAGTTTCTGAAATAGTGTATCATCCATTATAATTGAGAAAATTACAGTCCCTCGAGGGATACAACAATAACACATTAAAAGTAAGACACGTAAGAAACAGTCAACGAAATGATCTAGCTAAAGCATTTGATCGATCAATTTAACTTGATGATCATGCACCTAAAATTGGCTTATCAATATAAAAACAGCTAAATGGTTATTAGAGAAGCAAAACAAAGATCCACAAGAAATACATGAAAACAAATTGATCAATTTCCAATAACACCCATAAGCAGAGATCCAAATGTGGTCATCTTCATGTTTGTAGAGGACAACATGCTGCTGGTACCCAGCTTTCATCATTACAACTCACTTTTTCACAATCGACACAAATCCCAGACCAAGTACCATCGCAAATAAAGTCCCAACTACCACAGCAAATACTCCCGTGTCGTATTCCACAAGGTTCGCCGACAGCAGAACATAATGCATTAACCGAAGTTAAAGAGACCGTACAAATGATAGCCAATACAATAAACGAACTCATCATACTTTTGTTCTTCATGTCTTTACTATGAAACTTGTAGTTTGATGTTTTTTTGTGTTGGATATGATTGAGTGAATTGTTTGATGAGATTATATATCGTTTTTCAAAAGTACTGTTTAGGAAGTCAACTTGTACATCTAGCCTATAATTAATGCATGTGGCATTACTGTATGTAAATTAAAAATACAATCAATACTTCAGATGACACCTAATTGATTAATAATTAATTTAACTAGAGTTATTTGTAATTACATCGATTAGAATTGATTAATGTGCAGGATCCACGTCGATGTCGACACTTAAAATCTTACACATGAATAGTTATTGTAATTCGTAAACCTCAATAATTGGATTCTTGGAGGTATTTTGGGGAAAATGTGAATCTGGCAACTATATGGTATTAGAATTATTAATGATACGGGCCTGAACTTGTTTATGTAATAACGCGTTAATGAAAAAAAATTCATGTATCCATCATAGACTATCATCAAGAAAATGGTCATAATTAAGCACTGATCGATCCAACAGTAATAGAGTGGCTTCAATTTCATATGACAATACATAGTCCTGGGTATTGCGATAAAACACCTTAATCATGATCTTATTGATGAACGAATAGTATAAGAATGCCTTGATCGGTTCTAATTAAAATACTTCCATTTCTGGCTTTTTTATTAATTAAAGAGAGTGGACTTTTCAAATGATACGATCACTAGTATCTAGAGGTGTAAAACGTGCCGGCCCGGCACATCCCGGCACACGAATTTGCGTGCTTCACGTGCCATGTGTCGTGTTGTGCTGTGCCAACGATTTAAACGTGTTGTGTCGTGCTGTGCTTTACAAGTCAAAAGCTAGGCACAGCACAGCCCACGGGCACATCACACGAATAAACGTGCCGTGATGTGCCGTGCTAGCACACATGCTATAAACAATTTGAAATCACTCAATGTATACATTAAGTCGGACATTATTACAAGAATTTAATTAGACAACATACCATTTGAAATTATTTCAAGTAAAATTAACAAGTTTATTCAATAAAAATAAATAGTCCATCAAATATAAAATTGGATTATTGTCATGTAAATTAATGTTCTAGTTAAATATAGATGACGACATTATAACAACGATATTGAAATATATTTTCCAAATATTAAGATATTATATGTGTTGTTATAAATAAGCCAGTATAAAATGTTAAAAACTAGCAAGAATAGTGACACTTTTGTGAAATATACAAAAAATGTGATGTATTATGCCTTGTTATATGGTGTACTTGTACATATTATGACGTGCTTTCTTAACGTGCTGTGCTGGGCTGTGCCACGTGCTTATCCGTGCCGCGTGTTGTGCTGTGCTATTGTGCCAATTATTTAAACCCAACACGTCCCATTTAACTAACGTGATGTGCCGTGCTGGGCTAAATCACGTGCTGGGCTGGGCTGTGCTCAAATTTTAGCGTGATGGGCTGGGCTGTGCTCGTGCTGTCACAACCCACTTTACACCTCTACTAGTATCCCTCCGGTATACTTTATACTTCAGATGACACCTAATAAGTTGATTTAACTTATTTTTGTGATTACATCGATTAGAAATGATTAATCCAACTTGCAGGTTGCATCTATATATCCGCAACAATATTGTAGACAGTTAAACCACCCACATGAATAGTTATGTCGATGACTCAGTTGTCCAGGGGTTGGAATGCAGTAATAACTGGTTGTAGGAAAAATGTGAATCTGGCAACTAAATTGTATCAGAGATTCAGACTTATTGGGGATGAACTTATATGTATTTTTGTGTTATACTACGTACTAGTTAGCCAGAACTATACTAGACCCGTCAATGCTTAAGGTCAGTTTCGTGACAATTTGCGGTGAATACATGAACTGGATCCAAATGTTTAACTATGAACCTCATCATCTAATAAATATGGATTAACTAAGTTTAATTGACACATTATCTCATGTTAAAGAAGGGACGGCCCTTTTGTAAAAGTAACAAAAATGTTTAAGTTGATAAAAAAAGGATTATTGTTATAGGGAAAGCTAAAAAATCTAAGGGGAAAGCTGACTTTTGGTCATCGGTGATTGACTTTCGAATATGTGGGCGTAAATATATATAATCTTAAAATTAAAACTATTACTATTGTCTATTAGCCTCTGTTTTTGAGTTATTTGTTCTCATTTTCTTGCGTTCATAAACATAATCACATATGTATCTCTGGATCGCATATATATAACCTATAAATACAATATCTGAATTTTTTCTATGCACCTCGTGAATTTGACGATACATCAAAACCACTTAATAATAATTCTTTCTCCCCTCTGCAAAAAAAAAAGAAAAAAAATCTTATTTCTGGAGATTGACCGTTAACAGAACTTCTCCACGGTAAACAAGATGGATATCATCAACAAGTTATCAAGGAATAAGTTTGTTAGGTTGTTGATTTTATTTACATACAATGTTCAAAATATTAATTAAGTTCTATCTTATATCAAGGATACTTGATAACATAAACGCCCGCCAAGTGTATGAAGAAATTCCTAATGAAGAAAAATGCCATCTTTTTGTTTTTAGTGATCTTTTATTTAAATGTTTGATCTACCAATCCAAAGACGTTAACTATTCAAAAACAGAGTTTTGGATTCTGTAGGAGCGGAATATCACAGCAAATGATAACTTACGAAATTGTGGAGAGAAAATACATTTTGCGAGTAAAGAATATTTTGCGGGCAAGAAGGACATTTTGCGAGCAAAGGAAACCAC